>QJPP01005687.1:0-44955 GCA_003996215.1 Jaltomata sinuosa
ATATGCAAGGATGTATGTATAAGTACTGAACATGAAACTGAAAGATAAATTGATGCAATGACCAAGTATTTAACATGAACTGTAACATGCTAAACTGAACTGAATAAACTGAATACTGACATACAGGGTCAATGCAAATATTGAGCCTGAACTGTAGGAGCTATTGTTAACCGACATACCCCAAGTTGAGCTAACTATGGGGCCAACCTGTAACTCTGGCTAGAAGGGTGTTCATACCTTGCCAAGGGTACAAACATATTTTGGCATAGATCCACTAAACTTATGTCCACAAGGACGAGGGTGTCAAGCCTAATCTGATGGGTGACCCCTTTAGAACCTACGGTGGCACCTTAGTTCTGGGACTTAGGGACTTCTACTAAAGGTCTCAGCCTAAACTGTCGGGTGAGCCTTCATCCCTTCATCTGCTCGGTGCTAAGCCTACTCCCAACTGAATGTACAAGCAATGAATGCAACTGATATATATACTGGATAGCTCAAATACTAATAAAAATTGAGAATGCACAATAATATTGAAAACTGATGGTATTCAAATCATGAGGTATAACTGACTGAATTATCTGACTAGCAAGTATAAAATTTTAGTAATGAAATTAATACATGCTAGGGTTACTGAATTTTGAGTACATGACTATACTAGGTTCCCAAGAAAACACATGATGAATTCTATAAACAACCATAAAAACTGAATTACAACAATTGCATAGAATTCAGGAACCCTAGGTCTGAGGGACTAACTGAAATCTGAGTAACTAAACTTTATCTAGGGACTCAATAGGTGAAAGGAACCCATTGACAAAATCCCATATACTTGGAAGAGAATCTACAGTGGAAATCCTGGGATTGAAGCTTGAACTTGAGAAAACCCTTCTGCTTATTCTTGAGAGAAAGGACACTTCTTTTCTTCTAATTATTCTAAGTGATAACTTAATCTGATGGAATGAGGGTGGTCTGGGTAGTTTAGGCTTAAAATTAGGCTTAAGTTAAACAAAACATTGTAGCTCTGTCTTTAAATGAGATAGGAAAAATCTAGAATACCTCTGAGAATTAAAAAGAAAACTGCTAAAAAATTTACGACTCAGGTTCTACGGTCTGTGGATTCTTCCACGACTCATAGAACTCTGTCGTTATTCCTGGGCCTTTCTGTCATATTGTGGATCTGAGTTCCACGACTTGGGTTCACGACCCGTGGAACCATCTACAGTTTGTGCTGCCTAATCGTAGTTCCTGAGGGATTGATGACTCTCAGGTTTGAGTTCCACGACTCGTAGATCATTCCACGGTTCGTAAAAACAGGTCGCGATTTCAAAGGAACAGTTGGGTCTCAAGTCTGAGTTCCACGGTGGAATCCATGACTCGTGGATCATTTCACGGTTTGTGGTTCTGACTCGTGGTCTTGACCCCAACTTGGTTGGTCTCTGTTTTAGTTCCACGGGAGCATTTCAAGACTCATGGACTGTTCCACAGCTCGTGGAAACCATCCGTGGTTCTAGCTGGAACTTGGAAAATTTCATCTTCTGGTTTTTCTGAGCTGGGTCTAGGCCTAGAAGTTCTGGAGGAGTTACATTTTCGCTACCCATTTGCTTTCATGAATGGAGCAATCCAATATGACGAGCTTCATGGTTTTTCATTAGAAGGGTCTTATGTTGCTCAACACCAGAAGACATGAGATCAGTTCAAAATATTTTTGAGAACTCTTTTCACGATAGCGCTGCTGTAATACTATATTTGAGGCATAAAAAGTAGTAAGTGTCTTTTTCAACAAGTCCACATCATTTATAGCTTTCCCACATAATTTCAATTAGGAAGTTATTCTGAATACAACAGAATTATACTCAATTACGATTTTAAGATCTTGAATCCATAAGTGCATCTACTCATAGCGAACTCTTGGTAATACCTTGGCCTTTAGGTGGTCATATCATTCCTTTCATAATTTAAATGGATCTTTTCAAGGTTAAATATTTATATTTTAACCTTTCATTAAGATGATGGCTAAGGAAAATCACAGCTTTCACTTTATCCTGATTTGATGCTTCATTTTATTCGACTATCTTATCACCGAGACCCTTAGTGGCAATGTGAATCTCAGCATCAAGTACCCATAACAAATAGTTCTTTCCAGAAATGTCAAGTGCCACGAATTCATGCTTAGATAAATTTGGTAGTGAAAAACTTAATCAAAAAGAAAATTAACTAACTTTTAAGGAAGAAGATAATCGCGATTTAAATGGATTTCAATTGGTTAGACGCTCATTCTAATAACGTGTTATAAAATATGAGCAATACAGAATAATAGAAAACAAGATTATCTTACACAAGAAATATAGAAAATGGAAGAGAACTTTCCTTCTATTGAGTGTGCTATTCATGAGCCAAAACTGCTCTATTTATAGTTACAAAGATACATCCTCAAAGATGACGTTACATATTATATTGATACATATAAATATAAGTAATTCATGTATGTGATGTAAATGAAGTAAATGGACAATCCACTTCAATTCAAAATATTCATAACATAAATAATAATAATAATAATAATAATAATAATAATAATAATAATAATAATAATAATAATAATAATAAACAATAACATACCCAGTATATTCTCATAAAGTGAGGTATAAGGAGGATAAAGTATACGCAGTCCGTACCACTTTAATAATAATAATAATAATAATAATAAATCAAAGGGAAAAGAACAATAAAAAGTAATAAAGAAAGTTGAAACTAACAAAAAGGGGGTAAAAAAAAAAAAAAGAAAGAGAAGGTAATTAGAAGATGTTAAACATTTTCCTCTTTTGTGCCGAAAGGACACATGTTGTTCTACGCCTCCAAGTTGTCATTCCTAGTCATGGCTCCAAAACCCCAGCGCATCCGTCACTGTAAGTCCTTTCAAACAACAACCCTAATTCACTCTTTCCCCTTTATATTCCTCCACTTATTTTATATCTCTCTATTAAATGGAATAAAATGTATATAGAAGTTTGAATTTTGTTGAATAGTGGTGGGAACAACTTGGCAAAGCGCGATGAAGAAGGCGAGGACAATGAGCACTGAAACTGAGACTGAATCATCAATGAAAGACGCCTTCTCCAAATATGCTGATTACCTCAATAACCTTGTTAAGTTTCTTCCTGTTTCTTTTTTCTTGCTCGCTTTGTCTATTACTTTACATGTACACATTTGCTTCGTAATTAGAAGCTGTTTATTTGCTATTTCCTTATATTGGGTAACTGAATTGGTGTTTTCTAGGAGTAAAAAGGATAGCAATTTAGGGTGTGTTCTGTATGTAGGAAAATTGTTTTCTTGAAAAATGCTTTATAGGAAAATGTGGGTTTCTTGCTTATTTTCTTGTATTCGGTAGATAAGCAAAAAATGTTATCCTAAAGGTATTTTGTATATAATTTAGACAAATATTATCGGAGGTGGGGAGGTAGGGGTGTGGAATAAGGGCTATGGGGGTAGGGGTGGGGGTGTGTTGGAGGGGTGGAAGGACCCAATCAATGTGGAATGTCACTAGTGGAACTTGTTTTCCCTACTTTCATTAGGGTAGTCATTTTTCTTATTTTTAAGAGCTTGTTTTTCAAAATATTTGACCAATCGAATATGGAAAAATTGGAAATTGTTTTCCTTCATAGCAAACACATTCTTAGTTGTGATTAATTTTGATACAGCAGAGGGTGGATATGAGATGGAAAATGTTACTGCAGTAGACTAGAACTTGAAGAATTCATTCACCTAGAAATAATTACTCCATCTAGTATTTGAATGAAATGGAGTGGAATAGTTACAAAAGATTCATATAGTCAACCCCAACTAATATGGACTGAGATGTTGTTAATTGTTGTTTGAACTTTGATAGTGGTACCTAAAGCATTGAGAAAAAAAGCATTATATTTAGATATTTTTTTAGTTTCAATATTATTTGATACCAAACAAAATTTAGTTTGTTTTTCAATTTTGGTAGTGCTTTTTATTTAGCCTCTTGGTTTTAGTTTCAGCTCCACAACAACAACAACATACCAGTAGATTCTCACAAGTGGGGTCGGGGAAGGGTGAGTTGTACGCAGACCTTACCCTTATCCTCGTGGAGTAGAGAAACTATTTTCGATAGACTCTCGACTCAAGAAAATCATTTTTTAGAAACTGATTTAAAGATTAGCTAAGATGGGAATATTAAAGAAAGAAAAGTACTGAAAGTACTAATATCAAGGATAACCAAAGTGAAAGAAACAATAGTAGTAATAAAATCAAAGCATAAGATAATGCTAACATAATAGTAATAAATCTGGTAAGGGAACATGCAGATGCTCTAGACTAGAACCCTGCTCTACCACTATGAGAAAATGCTCTACTACCTACTAATTGTCTATCCTAGTCCTCAACCTTCATATTTTCCTATCTGGGGTTATGTCCTCGGTGAATTGCAGATGTGTCATGTCCTGTATAATCACCTCTCTCCAATTCTTTCTCGGTACCTCTACCTCTCCTCAGACCTATCACCTCCAATCTCTCGCATCTCCAACCTCCCTCACCTCCTCACTGGGGCATCTGTGCTCCTCCTCTTCACATGCCTGAACTATCTCACCCTCGCTTCCCGCATCATGTCCACCACGACAACTGTTAACTTAACTACTCATACGAGAAATGGAAAATAAAAGATGAAATGCAAGAATAAACATAATCAAAAGACTAAACAAGGAAGAAAATTCAAACTCTATGGTGGAAAATCTCCAAATCCTTCCAATATTAGCTATGGCTGCTCCTCAAGGCTCAAGAGATTGAAAAACTTCCCCAACAAAATGACCTAATTCCTATTTATAGATATTTGAAAACTGCGACAAAAGTGCCCCTTCACTGCCAAGTTCGTGGAGCCGAAATATTTTTTTTCCACGTTTCTCTTGCTTTTCTTCAGGTCTTGTTTCTTCAATGTGTCAGGTGATTTTCGTGGAGCTAAATCGTGGAGACGTTTTCATTTCATCTCCACGTTTTCCTGCCAACTTCAGACTTCTTAATTCCGTGGAGCGATTTCGTCTAGCGATTTATTTTCGTGGATTAAGACAAACCTTCTCATTCTCAGACTTATCTAAAGTCAAAGTACTTCTAGCATCAAAATGGCTCCATGAAAGCTAACTGTGGGCACGATTTTTGCGTCTTCTCAATCTTCACTTTTCTCACTCCTTTGCTCCAACTTCCATCTTTTTTCATCATTTTTTATCAAATTTTTCATTGATTGTCTTCCTTGAGTTCCACATCATGAAATTCACCAACTTAAGTTAGTTTAGGTTACTAAATTGTACTCAAAGACTCTTAAAAATCAACAAAAAGGCAAGCATATGTTGGTATTTTGCCAACTTATCAACTCCCCCAAACTTAAGCTTTTGCTTATCATCAAGCAAATAAAATAACACAAAATCTTAGCTAATCAAAGTTCTCAAACCTTCATGACTTCGATTGATACTAACAATTAATCTAAAGCAACTCATCAAATTAATTTTTCGAGCTCAAATACCAAACCTTCAATAGAATCAAGAATCAATTCAGCCATGACCTCAAAGTCTCAAATCTTTTCTATTGTCACTTAAGCAACTGTTTCTATTGCTCATTCATCTCATTGGGAAACGACACACCTTGTCCAAATCTCAAATTCCGTGTGCCCTCACCAACATCAAAAGACCCAAATACACAATATTACAATTCAAACAAATATGGAATATGTTCAAAGAAATACCCACTCACTCTCACAAAAGAAGTTCAAGTGCACCCTGTCAACTCCATAGGCTTGCCCTTCATGTAAGTCAGCAGGTAGAATGTAGGCTTTTGGTCCTGGAGGAGATATTAATTTGGATACAAAGTGACTCAAGACCTTCCTAAGCACTACAAATTGCAACAATTCACAACCGACTTGCCTTGCAAGGACCTTTAATTCATTTCAATTCAATCACAAAATCTTCCCTTTATTCTTGCTATTTTTTTTAATCATTTCAATCTCAACTCTCTTCTTTTTCAACATTCTTTCGCTTTTCTTGTGGCTCCACATCACAACATTACCAACTATCTCCTCCAAACATAGGCTTTTAGCCTATTTTGCCATTTCAAATCACTTAGGGATGTAGAGTGGTTTCCACATCACAACTTTACCACCATCTCCCCCAAACTTAGGCTTTTAGCCTATTTTCCAAAGAACATGGGGATGTAGGGTGCCGAAAGCTAGGATAATTAAGATCAACGAGGTGAAGCTTGTAACATGATTGCCAACAAAAAGGTTCAAGGCTCAAAAGGGGTTGACTAGGGTGATTTCATGCAAGGTTAGGCAAGAAAAGGTAAGGTATTCAAGGAAAGCTCATGAACTTTTTCAAAATTGAGCATAGCCTAGGATTTCGCCTTGAAATACTTCCAGGGCAAGTTCTAGATCAATGAGGTGCACAAAAACTCAAAAGTATCCTCATCACTTATGGCACATGGTAATTTGAGTCAGTTAGGCATGCTCGAAGCCCAATAGAAACAAAACAAGCTCAAAAAGAAGAATCACCATAGCCTTAGAAACTACTTAGTAACCAAAAGAGCCAAAAATTGAATCTAGGAGTCAAGTGTCCTAGAGTGTGTGAATTTGGGAATTCGTAAAGTAATCTCCAAATTAACAAGTGATTGAGTCAAGTGGCAGGATTTTCAAGAAAATGTGGAGATCATGGTGGGAAATGGTAGAAAGACATCCTTTTGGTTAGATAATTGGCTGGGTCACAGAAGCCTCCAATCCATCTTCCCTGATCTATACTCTATAAGCACTCAAGCCCATGCTCAGGTAGATCAATTGTGGACTCAACATGGATGGGATTTAACTTTTAGAATAGCCCTGAATGGTTGGGAAATTGACAGGTTTCCAGCCTATTTCAAATGCTAGGAACTTTTAGTGGAATCTCAGAACATTAAGATAGACTTTGATGGAGATTGAACAACAAAGGTATCTTCTCCGTAAAATCTGCATACTGGAGTTATAATCAAGGTGGTTCTAGGAATGGAAATTGGCCTTGGAAACTTACTTGGAAAACCAATATACCAGCTAAGGTATCCTTGTTTGGCTGGTGACAAGAAAAACTTGCTTAACTCAAGAAAATTTACAGAGAAGAGGTATCTAGATTTGTTCAAGATGTATTCTTTGTGGTCAAGATGGTGAAAATATTGATCATTTATTCATGTGTTGTAGTACTACTACAGATCTGTGGCACATGTTCTTGTGTACTTTGGGTATAAATTGGGTTGTGCCCAGTTCTACTAAGGAGCTTCTAAACTACTGGAAGAATGTGGGGAAAAGGAATGCTGTGGAGGATTGGTGGAAGATAATCCCAGCTTGTATCTGGTGGAATATGGAAGGAAAGAAATTCCAGACATTTTGAAGACGAGCAGTGCCATCCAGAAAATTAGGATAATTATTTGTCTTTTTTATGTTTGGTGTAAACAGAACATGTGAGGGGAAGTAGGGACTTGATAGATTTAATTGGCAATGTGGAAGTGCATAGTTTTTCAGATACGAGTCCTTTTTACCTTTTTGAAACTGTAATGATCTCCTCTTAACATGTTTTTGATGTTAAAAATATAGCAATACAACTGGTTATGATTTCAAAAAAAAAAAAATGTTTCCCAAAATCCCATTACTTTTACAACTTGATATGTAAAATGTGGCTTTCATGTGGTCAAGTTTTCAGGTCTAGTCCCACCAGCCACAACGTTCTTGCAAAAACTTAATGCAGGAAAATGCAAAAGTATGTTTGTAGCAATTCTTTTGTTAACTAAAACCAAATGGTAGTGGTATTCAGCTAAGAAGGAGATAAGTGAATTGGAATTTCTGTAGTGAAATTAAGATCATATGGTTTGGATGCGGACATTCGAACTTACTATCATGTTTTCTGCTTGTGCCACTTTATTTTGAGAGAATCTTTTTCTGATCTAAACATCATATACCAATGCAAATATTTGTGCTTTATTGAATGGATGCTTCTGTTCACCTATCAAAAACCAGAAAAAAAGGAAGCTTATTTACTTTTTGATAATCTTAGAGAAAAGGAAGTTTATTTGTGAAAAGACGAATCTATATTCTATGTACCTACCTCTGATTTGCAGTTATACATATCCAGACGACTCTCTCTTGTCAAAACTAGAGAATACATGTCTGAGTATGTCCATGCTTGAAAGAGATAAATCTCAGTTTCAAATTCAAGTTCTAATTTGAAAAGAGAAAGTTCTAGAGTGAGGATTGATGGCATAGAACACTTAAAATAATTATTCTTGCTAGTTTCAGAATAAAGTTCTTACTGATTATAGCTTTAAACAAATTGATGATGGAGAAGGGCACTCTTGAGTCTAGAAGAATCAAAATTCATGTGGAATTGTGATGTATGAATTTTGTTGTGTATGATGCAGAATGATAAACGAGAAAGGGTGGTGAAAGCTAGTCGTGATATTACTATGAATAGCAAGAAGGTTATTTTTCAAGTGCACAGGTATCAAATCTGTCTCTGCCCATGAATTTTCTAGGGGGGCTGGTGATGCACTATTTTTCTTTTATGCTTTATAATATATGGGTCCCTTAGTTATATCATCATATATGCGCTGTGCAGATGGTTGTATGTGGTCTTCAGTGTACATGGATCTATGCATTGCTGCTATTAATCATTTTTCCTGCATTCTTGCTAATGTGTGGCTTGAAATCTTATCTTCTTCAAGGCAGTTATCCACTTGAACAACATGTTCGAAACTGATGCTTGTTTCTCAATGTGTTTGTAGTATGCCAGTACCAGCACAATTTCTGTTTGTACTTATTACCTATGCACTGAAGAAGTCTCAAATGTTGGATAACTATTTATCTTCGTCTGCTCCACTTGTTGAATTTTATGTAAGGTGAAAGATTATCTTAGTTTCTTTTAACAGAATGAGCAAGCAGAACAAAGAGGAAGTTCTGGATAAAGCAGTAAAAGATCTGGCAGCTGTGACTGATCAGTATTTGGCCCGGCTAGTAAAGGAACTGCAAGGCACTGATTTCTGGAAGCTAAGACGAGCATATTCTCCTGGGGTGGGTCAGTTGGTCTTATTTGCTTCTAAAGACTCTTAAATATTCTAATTTGACTTAGCTTGTATGCTCTTCCAACTTATAGGTTCAAGAATATGTTGAAGCTGCAACACTTTGTAATTTCTGCAAGACAGGGACTCTATTAACTCTTGATGAGATTAATGCGACCTTGCTCCCATTAAGTGATCCTTCTGTTGAACCCTTGCAGATTAACATCTTAGACTATATCTTAGGGGTAAGTGTATCATCTGTTTGTATTTTTTCAAGTTAAGCAATGCTAAGTTGTCTTTTTTTTTTCCCAAGTAAGAAATGTTATATTGCTAAATTTTCCACTTTAGCTTGCGGACTTGACAGGAGAATTAATGAGGTTAGCAATTGGTCGAATTTCAGAAGGGGAACTTGATTTTGCAGAGAAGATCTGCAGTTTTGTGCGTGAAATTTACAGGAACCTTACTCTTATTGCTCCGGAGATGGATGATAGTTCAGACATGAAACAGAAAATGGAAACAATGCTCCAGAGTGTAATGAAGATAGAAAATGGTATTGTCTTCAGCTATTGTCTACGACCGGTTTCTCTCTCTTTGTCCCTTAGTTCTAACCTAACTACTTAAATACTGCTTTAGGACAGTGTAAACAAAACTGTTTTTAAACAACTTGTGAGATGAGAAATTGGGACTGAGGGTTCTGTGAGGCAATAATCTTTTTGTTTCCAGTCTCAGGGGTTTGTTCATTTCAAACTGGATATATTCAAAAAAATAAACTTATCAGTAATTTATTCAAAAGCTTATTGGATGCACAGGAAAGAAATCGTTATTCAAAATATGTATGTGCTCTGGCTACTGAATAATTTGAATCATTCTCGTGTGTGGTTCACCTGGGTGTTCATGTATAATAACTATAAGAATGTTTAGGAGCTACTATAATTTAAGTACTCATTCAATGTTTGACACTTTGACTAATTACGTTTGAGTAATATATTCAATTTTTTTGTTGCACTAGGTAGTTGGGTATTCAGATTCCATCTTGATCCTGAAAGGAGACGTGACATTTCTTATGTTACTTGGCTGTTTCCTGGAGTTTTTACTGGATATTTACCTTTCATTTTAGCATCATGTTCTAGAACAATATGTTTGCGATTAATTTAGTTTTAGTTTGATATTGTGCAGTCAATATCTGTATTTTGTTTTGGACATAGTGGATAACTAGTTACTATAGTAGTAACTGAATCTGGAAAAAGATCGAGGCGTATCTCTTATGCAACTGATTGTTCTGCAGCTTGTTTTAGTGTTCATGTAAGAGGATCGGAGTATATTCCCCTTCTTGGATCTGCTGACACTAGTTATCCACTGTTGGGCATGCCAGACATTGAATGAAGAAGTAATTATCTACTTTGTTAGTGTGTTTACAGAAGTTATTTTGCCTTGTACTAGCTTAATTAAGCTGCAATTTCTGATTGAAGGCAGAAAGAGAAGTGCTAGTTTGCTGTTGAAGTTGTTGATGCAGCTCCCTGCCTGCATATGCAAACGGTGCAGAGCGTCAAGCTGGAGAGAAAAAGAACTTTAGGAAGGGATGCACTTCCGCATGTGGTTTTGCAAGGTACCCGGGCGCATTGATTTGCGTCTTTGTAGGGGAAATTGCAGAGCTTGTAATTACTCTAGTCCACCTACTGAACTATATGTGACTTTGTAGGGTAAATGGCGTAGCTTACAAGTACTCTAGTTCACCTACTGACCTACTAAATGGATCTCAAATTCCCGAAGATTCTCCTTTCTTTATCTTGTCTTGAATATATGGCACTCCCCTCCCCCCTCTATCCGTTGTGTATTTTTGCCCATATGGAGTCTGGGAATCATTGGATGATACTTCGATGGGGTCAACATCTTTTTGGGGTCTCTTGTAGTTTGACCATGTGTTTGCTTTGTCAACACATTCTCCTCCTTATTCTCGAAATGGTTGCCAAAGTTTTCTAAGATGATTTTAGACTTGAATACTCTCTTTATTTACTCGGAAGGGTTTCTGAATCCATTTTCTTTTTTTGTATTTCCTGAGGGTCTGTTTGGAAAGCCACCTGGTAATTGAAATTGGTGTAATTATCAGCCAAGTAATTATGATGACCTGTTTGTTTGCTACAATGTAATTACAAGTGTACTGTTTGGTTGCGCAAGTGTAATCACATGATTATATTAAATTTCTAAAACAAAAGTTAGTCATCAAAAACTAAAAATTTATATTAGACAAATAAGGGCCTTTATAAATAATATTAAATTAAATATTTAAGATATATATATATATATATATATATATATATATATATATATATATATAGTCTTTGAAACATATTAATGTATAAACATATGTTTTTAACTAATATTATAAAAATAATTGATTTATATTTTTTAAATTAGTATATTTTAATTAAATTAATCATAAAAACTTAAAGTACATGATTTTTAATAACATCATGAAATGTATGTTTGACAAAAAGATTTCTATTATAAATATAATGTCATAAAATTATTAAAACACTTGACAAAAAGATAATCTATCAATTCTAACTAAAAAATAAATGGTTTGCAATGTGAAATATCAAGTCAATACTAGTAAAACAAAAAAATTGAAACTAAAAATATAACATTAGTTTAAAATTCAAAACAAAAAAATTAACATAATACTCTTATGTCAAATTTTAACATAACGTACATAAGTATGATTCAAAAGAAAAGGAAAACTTAAGTCTATAATCTTATCAACAATGAATTCTACTTTAATTTAAAAATTAGAATACTAACTAATTATGCTAAATGAAAAAATAAATAAACATAAAACAAATATAAAATAGATAATACGAACAATTGCATGAAATTACAAAAAGTAAAGATTGGAAACTAAGAAGGAAATAAAATATAAATAATATAAAATAAAAAGAATTTAAAATAACAAAAATAAAAAATAAATTAAAATGAAAAAAAATAAAAATAGAAATAAAATGATGAAATTTAAAAGTAACCAGCTTGTAATTACACCATGTAATTACCAGCAATTCACAGCTCCCCTGTGAATTGGAAAGTGTAATTACCCCCTACTAATTACACTCAACTACATGCTGATCAAGTAAACATGTTAAATTGTGTAATTACACTAAATCTAATTATCAGGATGACTTTCCAAACAAGCCGTTAGTGATGTATATGTTACATGATGTGAATCATAGCTTTTAAACTTAGTATCTCCTTCTTTCTGCCTTAAAAGAAAAGAGAGAGGATATCTGTTCATTATTTTCATCATGTTTCTATTCGATCGGGCAAATATTTCAAGCTTTACAAATGAAAGGCTTTTCTCATACCATCCCTCTCTCATAGTTATCTCAGTAACCAAAGATTACAATAAGAATTCTCTTACAGTTTTCAGTCCCTATAATAACTAGTGCTTCACATTAGGATTAAATGTTCCATTCAATTTTTGTCCAATCAGTATCCTAATTCTGTACATGAATGAGCTTATTAAGTACTACGCACGCATATTCCGGCTGATCTGTCCAGCTTCCACCCTTAATTGACCATTGATATTCCTCATGTAATTAACAACTAATTATGCTAATCCAAGAAAAGCATTAATTCAAGACCTTCTAGTTTCTCCAATTTGCTAGCCTCTCTCTCTCTCTATATATAAACAGAGATTTGAGATCAAGTACATATCATTAGCAAATTTCAGTACTAGTATAAACAGATTCAACAAGTATTGAAAAAATTAGCAAAAAAAAATGGGAGGCAGTGAAAAGAAGCATAATGATAAGGAGGAAGTGAAAGAGACATCAAAGGAAGTAGATTGGGTTACCATAGCAGTTGTGGCATTGGGTGGATGGTTATTGTACAAGCTTTTTGGGGGTTCAAGTTCATCATCATCAAGTAGCAACCAAAAAATGATGAAAGCTCCAGGAAGGGATTATTTTATTTTTAGGGCTGATTTTGAGCATGATCCTGCTAGCTATTTTCGCCGCCATCGTCATTAACTAAATTAAAAGGTCTATATGTATGTTAATGAAGTGGTTATTTTCTTTGATTTGCTCTATGTAACTATTAGTGGATTGTCAAACTTTTCTTTGCCAGAAAATGAGCTCTTCTTGTTAGGCCTTTATATATGATCTGGTATGTTATGGAATATATATTGTGCTTGTTAAATTCTGGAACTTAATTCTCTCGTGTTTACACCTATGACTCTCTCATATAGCGTAATTACTCATCACAATACTTATGGCTCTTTCAATTGTTTTAACTTAATTGAAAGTTTAAACTAAATTTGTGTAAAGAGATAATTATCTCATCATATTATTTGGTGACCTAACTTATCAAATATGTAGCCAAACTCTATTATAGTTATCCGTATGTCAATGCCATTTCTGCTTGTTTGCTATTAATATTTTAAATTCTAATTATTATTTTTTCCCAATCGTCACTTACCAACTTGTATGGCTTAAGGCAACTTAATTGTTATCGACTTTCCAGGGGATGAACAATTGAACACAAATTTCTTGTCTCGTCTGTTATTTTTATTTATGGTGTATTTTGTATCCGTCTTCTTGCTGTCTCTCATTTCCTTTTTTTTTTCTTCATATTCCTTTCCTTTTTTGTGTGTGTTTGAAGTCTGGATTCGATTGGAACTCGATTAAGATGGATATGGTGATTATTGAGGATGAATCCAGACATTTGAAGGTCACTTTATTGGGATCTCGAAGCTTTGAGTTATTCTAGATTTAGAAATCTATAATTGGAAAATTGATGAAGAAGACAACCTGCTTCACTATTGATTTTGCGTTTTAACATTTGTGGATACATTGTATGTACATAGTTATACAGATCATATACATCATTCATACACTTTATATACAATGTGTATATAATGTATAATAGCGTATAAGGGTGTATATAATAAGGTATAAGAATATATAAACACTATTATACGTTATGTTATGTAGATTTATAAAAATAAAAAAATGAAAAGGGTTTAACGATGACTCGGGAGAAGAAAGAAAAACAAATATTAAATTGGTGGGCTGTTTTTTTTTACGTAAAATAAAGTGGGCTACAACTGCTGCAAATTAGTTGAGTGAGCCATATATATGGGTGACTTTTCCTTAATTATGTAAATTCGTAATCAAAGATGTCACATACTGCCATGGAATTACACTTTCCTTCCACTTAGAAAGGTGACTAGCTCTTTTCATACATTCCATGGAGAAAAGAAAAAAAACCTAGAGAAATACAGCACAAGTGTTGTTAGGAAAATAACAATTTTATTTTCCTTATGATGAAGCAAAGCATGGAAGATGGGTTGGTGGATATAAGGAATCAAGATTTAGATCAAGCTCATTTCTCCTCCGTTCCTCTACTTGATCTCCACCTTGGTAATAATTACCTCTGCACATTCAATTAGCAACCACAATTTAATAAAATCTTCCAAGTCTATGTTTTGAAATTATTTAGCAGGACAAAAGAGGAGGGTTGCATAAAGTTTATCACACCGTAAACATATAGTCTAAGTAGTTATGACAAATTAAATACAAGTAGCAATTATCCATCATTTAAAAAGAAAACCAATATTGTCATGGTGGTGTTTTGGTTACCGCTCGATTAATTCACTAAATAGTTACCTTGTACCTCCTGCAAACACAAATAATAAGTAACTCTATTTAACAACACAAGTTTCTGTATCAGTACTAAAAGAATCATTCATCAAGCCCTAGCTAGAATTCTACCATCTAGGACTAGCATATTCAAACCAAATAGAATGAACGAGGTCCGTTGGCGGTTGGACTAAACCACCCGCCCATATATACAAACATGGGGGTGCACGATGGATAGGCTCCTCTCCATTTTTCCCAACTTCTTACTTGGATGGAGGACATATGTCATAGTTTAAAACTAACGGTTGAAATTCAATTAATTAAAGCAAAGTCTTAATCATGGTGAGAATAATTAATTAATTACTTTCATATATTTGTTCCTGAAATATTTTTACAATCACACAATTCTAGATCTATATTTGTAATATCTTAAACTTATATATCTCCTAAATATATTAAGAATTTCTTTTTCTTGCCTGCTTGCATCGATTTTTTATTTTATTGTTTGCTACTTTTTGTCATCCCTCACTTATATGCTCACATTATTAAAGAAATTTATAAAAATAATACTTGTCAAATAAAATTTTAAAAATGTGACCTGATATATTTTAATTTTAGGAGAAAAAATAAATTAAGCACTCTAACTTCGAATTCTTTGTTACTCCCTTAAAGGTGAACCTATTTTCGTATACACACGAATTCTTTTGAATATTCAAATAAAATAATAAAACTTTTAACCTATATTATAAAATAAAATAAAATAAAAGAAACGAAGTAAAAATATTTTATGCATGTCAAAGATTTACTCCTAGCAAGTAAGAAATTCATTTAATATATTTAGGAGAGTACTAATATAGATCTAGAATTGTGGGATTGTAAAAATATTTTAAGAACAAATATATGAAAATAATTAATTAATTATTCTATCCATGGTTAAGATTTTACTTTAATTTATTAAATCTCAACCGTTAGTTTTAAACTATGACATATCTCGTCCATCCAAATAAGAACTTGGAGAAAATGGAGAGGATCCAAATTCGATCCAGGAGTTATCAGAGATTCTACAGGCACATGAGAGGAATCTATATGCAATGATTGTGGAAATAAATTCTCAGGCACCTGACCAACCACACGATATAATACTGTTTCTCCCACTCTAATCTACTAATGGATCAGGTTCTTGCTGGAAGCCAAGGAGAATCTGCTAGGGACGACATAATCAGTTGCCATGTTGAAGCTAACAAAGCAAACCTAGGGATGACATAATTAGTTGTCATGTTGAAGCTAATAAAGCAAACCTCGAAAGACGCTAAGTAAGAAGACAAACGAGAACTATACCATAAGAGACACAATGATTTAACGTGGTTCGGTCAATTGACCTACATCCACGCAAGGAGATGAACAATCCACTATATAAAAGAGAGTACAAAATATCGAGAGAAACAACCTTACAAAATTAACTTAGAATAAAAGGAGGTTCACAGAAGTGACACCTAACACTTGTGTCTCACAAATTCTTCCCCTAAAGAACACTCTCTAAGCCCTTAGGACTACATTGTGGATGCTACAAAGTTAGAAGGAATGAACTTTCATTTATATAGTCATAAATATTTTCCTACAAGAAAAAGGACTAGCCAATTATGAAAGATTTGTGCTTTTCTTTTACAACGAGAAAAAACCAATTATGATAAGAAAATCAGGACAAACACCCAACAGAATCCTCCCATACATCACATGTATCGCGAAGCAAATAAAGTAGTACATCAGCAAGCAAGTTAAGAGGAAAACTCCTCTGATGCACAAGAACTAGCGTTGGGGAGAAACTGTTTTTTGGGATGTTCCTCTCTTACATATTTTATCATTTCATTTCTAAACAAAGACTCTTTAGACCTATCTATGTTTCGTAAACTATTTAAATTCCTATCTTTATTTGTGATATAAAATTTCTTCACTTCAGCAAAAAAAAAAAAAAAAAAAGAAGAGAAGGAAGTTCTATACAATAAGTCTTTAAATAGATGGGAAGGCGTGCATCACCTAACTCTCATGCTCATACCAATTATATCGACCAAATTGGAATCACCCTTGGGTGTCAATATGCCATTCAAATTTCAATTAGAATTGTGACACATCTAACACCTTAATTTCGAACAATTAGTTAAATTTAGATTCATCTCAAAGCCAAAAGTTTATCATATTTGTTTATTCATTTATTTAATATATCAGATATATTAATAATTACCCGATGTTTAGGAATGGAACTTGTTGCGAAAAGAGGAAAGCTGTTGAAGTAGGGACTTGATGTTGGTCTTGCCATTCAGCCTGCTGTTCGATTGTCTTCTCCTTATCCTTGATCTGTTCACCAAATAGTCGAACAAATAAATTTAGCCTTCTTAAATTATCGTTGACAATATTTTTGATATAATATAGCGCTCAACATCATAAATAGTGATGAAGTACTTGAATTTACAACTGTCAACCAGTATGGATAAATAAATAATTCGTCAAATAAAAATACACATTTTAAATATATTTTATTTCACTTTAAGCAGTGGTATTTTGAACCTAGCTATAGTCCGAAGACATCAAAATATAATGTCAGTGGGGAACAAATGAATTCTTGTGTGAAAAGTAAAATGAAAAATAAGACCATAGATATAAGCTTGTGTCTTGTAACATAAAAATTTTCACAAAAATCCTGATTTATTGTATGGAGATGTGTTCGCTTGTGGTGAATGCAAAGAAGATTTTTATCCATCTGGCAATAGCAGAAAAAACAATGCAAATATAAAAATTTAGCCTGCTTAATTAATAGTTACCCTGTTTCAATTTGTTTGTTTGATTTTGACTTGGCATGAAGTTTAAGAAAGTAAAGAGAACTTTTGAATCTTGTGATTTTAAATTAAAGGTAAAAACAAATGCCTTTTAATTTTGTGGTCTTAAATATATCATGTGCAAAGTTAGAATAAAAGAGTTGTCAAAAAAGGATAGAAACATTTTTTTTTGGAATGGAGTAAAGAGAAAAGTGAGACAAACAAATTGAAATGGAGGGAATAATAATTTTGAGATAATGAAGCGGAAATTAAGTGTAGAATGCTCATCATGAAGTTGTCACTACATTAGAAATTTACAGAAAATAACAAGAAACAATTTCACCTTCTTCGTTAACATGCTATTTTCCTCCTGCATTGCCTTTTCCTGTGAAAGAGCACAACACAAAATTGTACTTTAAGAGATGAGTGATGATTGCCATTTGCTACCTATGTTGCTTGGAGTACTCTCCAAAAATTACTGTTGTCGTAGTCATGTCAAATTCTCCAAATATGCATTACTTTTGAAGGATCCAACACGCATTCGTTGATGTTTTTACAAAAGTCCAAGCAACATAATTTGTTACAATCTATTTTTATGCAATAACAAATAAATGTGAAGTTTCGACGAGGAAGTTAACCTTCTTATGCAGCTCAGAGATAGATTCATGCATGAGTTGATTCTGCAAGAGATGGATTCATGCATGAGTTAACCCAAGCAGAAGTTGCATTTTAGTGAGACTCCAAAATTAGAATGGAGAAAAAAGGGTTAGATTCTGGTATAACCACACAATTTTATTCACTAAAATATATCATCTAGTTAATTTTTTTTTTTCCACACTGAATTAACTTAACATTACCCACTATTACAATAAAGTCACAGAACTTGACCTAATGTAACAATGTTAGATCTTGCATTGGATAAAGAATTGAGTGACTTTATTGTTATAAAAGATCAAATTCAATTCTTTTATGTGAAAAAAATCAGTTTTGTGACTTTACTGTTATACTGAATAAAGTTCAGATCCTGCATGTACCTTTCTGGATCGAATAAGTTTAATAGAGGTATCAAGCTGTTGCTCCAAATTCTGGAGGTCCTTCAAGCTCATTGTCTCCAGATCTTCTCCCATGTAATGCCTTGAAAAGTTAAAAGGAAAAATAAACAAATTGAACCCTTTTTAAGGTTTACAAAAATATTCATGGAAGCAATCTCTAATTACTTGTGATTCCTTTGCAGAAGATCAATCTTAGCCTTGAGTTTTGAATATTCCAAGCTCCAATTCTCCTGCATTCAAAGACAGATCCAGGATTTGAACTTTATGGACTCAATCAGGTACGTAATTTAACTTCGATACATTTGATTTACTATGTTCGAATTGATCTATTACTCACTCTATTTCAATTGTTTGTCTTAGTTTGACTCGGCACTAAATATAAAAAGTGGCATTTTTTTTAATTAGATAAAAATAAAAAGTAAGACAAATAAATTAAAACGGAGAGAATAATATACTTATACTTAATTTAGTGATGTATATATATATATGATTTGAACTAAAATAAAATATACTAGATTCAAATGAACCCGTAACTGATGCTTCAGAATTATTGCTTGCAAGAAAGCGTCTCTCTGCATATGAGTATCTTTCATATCGATCAAGAATCTTGTCCATACTGTTTCAAGAAAATAACAATAATTATGTTAACACATATATGTATTGTAAGTTGTAACTAGTGTATACTGCATAAATGTTACAAAACCCCAAAAAATGAAAAGAGAAATATAATACTGCCTGCATTTCTCAAACAAGATGCAATTGAAAAAATTGATATTATCAAAATCTCTCATCTTACAATCATTTCTCAAACATACATTCTACTCATATAATTAGTCCAACAACTCAAACATAACTACTGATCAGTGTACTCCCCCCTTACCTAATGTTATGGAGAGTCCGGAACCAAAATGAGGTTTTTTTTTCTTTTTCTTTAAGGACCAAATTAATGTGTTAAAAAAGGAAGATATCTACTTTTATGCACTATGTATGAATGGTCTAACCTTCCACGTTAAAAGCGATTTACCAGTCGAGTTTAGTCTTGTCTAGGTAATGAGATAAAATTAAAGTCATTCTTATGTAACGATGATGAAAAGCACATTTGTCTTTTCCTTTTTTTTTTTTTAATTCTATTTTGTCCTTATTCTTTGTTAAACTCCCTTTTACCAATTACCTTTTTTTTTTTCTTTTTCTTTTTCTTTTTTTGAGAAAGGTAACAACAATTACATTATTTTTTCTGATCACATATTAACAAGAGTATCTTAGGTAACCCCTCCTTTTTCTGTAATGTCCTATCTCTTCTGCAAAATGAACATTAATCTCTAACATGTAGTCCACACGACCAAGGAACTAAGTGGCCGTTTGGCCATGAAAATCAAATATCAAGTTGGAGTTGAAGTTGGAGTTGGAGTTGTGTTTGGCCATGAATATAAATTGGAGTTATTTTTGACTTTTTGTGAGAGGAGTGAAAAGTGAAAAAAGTGAAAACACCTTTTTCTTGTTTTTCAAATTCCAAAATTCAACTTCAAGTTGAATTCCGGAATTTTTCAAATTTTCATGACCAAATACCATTTTCAGAATTTAACTCCGGAAAAAATAAAAAAAATTCCATGGCCAAACACCCTCTATGTTTGAGAAATTTGGTTTTCCTCTTAAAGAATGTTCTGAAAAAAGAAAAACAAAAACAAATATACACATCCCCTTCTATTTCATACTATGTGATAATATTTTCTTATTAGTTGTTCCGGAAATAATAATACCCTTTTATGTTTGGAAATAATTCTACTTTAGTCTTCTTATTTTAACTTTAATGAACATGCTTTGACAAATAAATTTATGACATATTTATGATCACAATTTTTTTCTTTCTTAACCATAGCACATACACTGAAACAAATTGATTATATGTTACTCCCCCTGTAATTATAATTAAAGTGTTTTGCTTTCTTTTATGCTCCGTTTAAAAAATAATGTCACTTTTCATGTTTCATAACTTTTAAATTATAACATGCACATGATATATTTGAGACTACAGGATTCAGAGGACAATTTAGTACATTATACTGGTCATGAGAATTAGTTATCCACTTTTTTCTAGGATAAAATTTCACTTTAGTTCAAAAACAATGTTTGATTATAAAATTTTCAAATTCAACTTGGAGTCAAATTCCAAATTTGAAAAAGTGCTCCGTTCCTATTTTTCAATTTCATTTTCATAAATTTCAAATAAGTGTTTTCTTCTCTCCTGTGTAAAAAATATAACCAAACATAACTATATTTCAATTTCAACTTCAAAAATTTCAAATCTATGGACAAATTCCTACTTATTTACATCACAAAATTTAAAATGTCAATTTATTTTCTTGAAATACTCCATACTCAATCAAACTAAGATACATAAATTAAAGAGAATATATAGTAATCAATAACTATGTTTAGTCCCTAATCAATGGAGCTGTAGATATATATAGGTGTAATGTATGTTAGTCGAACTCTTCAAGAATGTTATTGAATATGTGTCAAATCTTACAAAAATAGTGTAGTTTTAGAGAATTCAACACAATTAGTACAACAACATTTTTTAAGAATTTCAGCAACATAGGGTGTAACCTTTCCTCGTTAACTTACGATTATTCTGCTAGGCTAGTCTTTACATATAATATTTTGTCCGTTCACTTTTGCTTGATCAACTTTTACTTGATCAATATATTAAAAATAAAATTTTACTTTTATTTATCTATATTAGCCTTTAAGAAAAGGACAATTTTTTCCCCTTGTTTTATCCTTAACATTACCTACTCATTCCCCAAATTCTTGAGACTATATACTCCGCCCTCAGTCTCATTTTACTTAGTCCTTATATTAAAAATAAATGTTCTAACTTACTTGTTCATTTTTCGCAAATCAAGAAAGTTTTATTACTTCTTTTCCGTACTATCCTTAATATTAAATAACTACATAACGTAATAATAGTTAAATATAGAGTTTCAAAGCATCATTAGTATGGTTAATTTAATACTCCCTCCCGTCTAACAATACTTGTCCTTTATTGACTTTGCACATTTTTTAAGAAACTATAAATAGAAGGGTAGTTTTATCATATCACCCTTTGAATATAATAAATACAATGTCTTGAAAAATGTAATAGGAAAATGACTATAATTAATGATAAGGGTAAATTAAGAACTAAGTGTAAAATTATCTCTTGATTTCATAAATTGAACAAGTATTGTTAGACATTTATTTTTAGTATAGTAAACAAGTAAAGATGAACGAAGAGAGTAAAATACATTTTTAATTAAAGCTTCCTCAAGAAGTGTGTCAAATCAAGAAGAAAATGGTGGGAGTATCAATTAAGAGAAGGAATATACAAAAATTCTTGGCCTTTAACCTCTATATAAGCAGAGCATATTTGATGATTCTGATGAGATTCTTACAGTGAAAGCAAAGAAAAAGAAGGAAAAAGAAGGAAAAAGAAGGATTGTTGGGAATGTAAACTGTTATGTTGTGACTAGGTTTCACAGCTTTCCCTAAGTTACCGTACGATCTTGGAAATGTAATAATGAGTAGTGGTAATATGCAAATCAGAAAGCTGATCATGGACCAATAAGAACAAAAAGACTTAATATTATTTCTCTCCTCCATCTTTACTTGTCCAGTATATTAAAAATAAATATCTAATAATACTATTTATTACTCAGTGCATTTTTCAATATATTAAAATTGCTCCGTTATTTATTACTCCATCTATCCATCTTTACTTATCTACTATTGATTTTGCACATTTTTTAAGAAACTTTAAATAGAAGAGTAATTTTATAATATCACCCTTTGAATATAATAAATAGAATGTCTTGAAAAATGTAATAGGGAAATGACTATAATTAATGATAAGAGTAAATTAGAAACTAAGTGTAGTGAACAAGTAAAGCTGGACGGAGAAAGTATTTCCTAAGGCATGTGCCAAATCAATAGTAGACAAGTAAAAATGTGTTAAGGGAAAGGGGAGTACATGGGCAGTGGCATCAACATCCGGCGTGTTTTCATTTTGCATGCCCGCCTTTTGAATCACCAAATTAAAGCATATAATTCCTTTATGGTTCAGAGTTATCAACAAACGGAATAGCTATATAGGTTCTCCATGGGCGCGGTGCCTATGATTCGCTTCAACTCACACAATGTCAATTTCACATCACTATTGTTTGTTATAAGTACTATTTCATCTAGTTTCTATTAATTGAATTGTTAGAGTATGACATATTTTTTTAACAAAAATATTTAAAGACGTAAATTAAAGACTACTTCTCACTATTATCTTTTTGATTATTCTTAAATTATTCTCTAAGAAAATGTAAAGTAGTTAAAAAATTTATTAAAAAGAATAGTAAATATAAAAAAAGTTTCAACAATTCTTTTGAACTTTAAAAAATTAACTTATTTCGAATTATGAAAAAAAATTCAATAATTCACTTAAATGGACTAGAGGAATATTTCAATGTTCGGATTAATTTACATGCATCTTAACTATTTTATTAGATATTTTCTCCGTTTTATTATACTTGAACTTTAGATTCAATAAGGAGCAGAGTTCTTGTTTTCAGCCTTCTCCTTTATGCTTGCTTTCCCGTGAACTCACCCTATACTATAAATAGATTTTTCTTTTTTACTTGTCCATTTAATAAATCAAGAGAGATTTATTACTTTTTTCATACTATAATTAGTATTAAATAAATATATAAATTAGTAATGATAATCAAATTTAGAGTTCCATAATAACCAATTTAATAAAATACACCCTTACTAAAAGCTTTTTTAAAGATTGTACCAAGTCAACATAACTCAAGTAATATAAAACATAGAGAGTATATTGATTACTTTACAATATCTAATGTCTTTGCCACCAATTAAACTTGAATAAATGGGAAGAAATTATGGAGTCTAACTTAGCCTAGCACGCTTGGACTATTTCACTTAGAATCCGTTACTCTCCTTATCAGTACGAGTATTAAATAATTCTAAAATTTAGACAAATAAAAAAAATCATCTATATATATTTTTTATTTATTAGAATTTGACCTTGAGACCTGGTACTTTCCCTCCCCTTCTTAGCTAGTCAAGCTACCTATTCTTGGACAAGTACTTATGCACAACAACATTGCGTGGGATGAGAGTTATTACTAGTATATGCTATGACACACTAGCAAGTAGAAAATACATGATACTTGATAGGTCCTGGAGATTACTTTTTAAGTAGGTAAATTCATAAGCAATTAGGTAGTGAGAAAAAGAATAATCGAGCAATAAAAGTTATAGAATGCTAAGAATTACACTTCACTTTTTTCAATAAAAGTGAAGAATAGGAGTATTAGCAGCTTCTGCATCATCTTTTGACATTGTAGAGATGAAGATAATTTTTTCTTGAAAAAAATTCTTACAAAATTAATTCAATATAAGAATATATTAGTTAAATTATAATCTTTTATATTAATACTAATCAGGTTAAAAAAAATTGTTGCTAAGAAAAATTAAATAAAAAAGATAAGCATAATATATAACACTACTAAAAGGTCACTATTTTCCTATTGAAATTTCTCACTAAAAATTGTCCAGTGGTTATTTCCATAGATATTTTGATTAAATCAGTGAAAAAAGGAAAACACTACTATTATTTTCATATGAAAAAAATTAGGAAATTTCCCATTATTTCAATGAGAATCCACCATGCATTTTTCCACTAAATTGGTTCGATGAAAAATTCATGTTTTATAACACAACTTTTCAATTGTTTCGCGATGAAAAAAATTATGTTTTCTAATAGTGTAAACCCAAAAGAGACTAAATGTTACGAAGCCAAATTTAAGAGAAGATTTATGTAATCATCCCTTTAGTTTTTGGCTATAATAACTTTGTGGGAAAACCAATTAATCTAAATTAAATTACTTTATTGATACAAAATAGAAGTGACTTTAGTATATGAGCAATATTTTTAAAAATTGAGAGATCATATAAGTTATTCATTCTTGAATCAAGCTAATAATATTTTACGTGGCTCCAGTTGAAGAACCAGGAGACTTTATCTGAATCCCCTTTAGCAGAAAATTATATTAATATATATATTATTATTTTTTTGAGAAAGGGTAATGTTATATATATACATATATATAAAGTTTAATATCTATTATATAGTGAATAATATGATGTATTAGTAATGTTTGTATTAGTTATGCAGAGATTTTTCTTATGCAATGTTTGATTTGATATATTAAAAATAACATGCATTGCATAATTTTTTTTTAAAAAAATTATTTACAAAAATACCCTTCATAAATATGGTAGAAAAGCTGTGAAAAAGGTTTTGAGCGATAATTGTATCTTTAATCATGTCAATGCATGCATTAGAACCCATTGCATTACTAATATTTTATAGATTTTCATGTATTAGTTATACACATCTTAATACCAAATAAAGTGTATAACTAACGCAAGCATTACTTAAACATAGTTAAACTATATAAACTTTAACTAGTATTTTAAGATACTCACTCCGTCCCATTTTATGTGACACTCTTTGACTTGGCACGGTGTTTAAAAAAAAAAGACTTAAAATTTGTGGTCCAAAATCATTCTTGAACATTTGTGTGATTGTAAATAATTTCATTAAGGGTAAAAGGAGAATTTCAAAGTTAATTTTTTTTCTAAATTATAGAAAGGTGATATTCTTTTTGGGACGGACTAAAAAAAAGTGTGTCTCATAAAATGAGACGAAGGGAGTATATTTTTTTAATCATATTAAGATAAGAAAAATTACAACTTATAATACTTTTTGTATAGTTTTCAAATACATATAGATTTTAATCTTAAAATATTTGACCTTGAAAATTAATCAAATTGACTTTTGAAAAATGAAACATAACAAGTATTTTGGGAGGTTTTCATAGACTGTTGTAGCAACTCGTCCCAACAATTATTTTTTAACATCGTTTCCCAACAATTGATTGTGCGTTTTCCAGCCTAAAGGAAATTCCCAGCAATATTTTCTAATGCTTATATCTTGCCATATTGGTATTGATTCAAATTTGTACTCTTAGTTTAACCATGGTTCAGAGGTGTTTTGATTTAACAGATTTTAACCCTTAAAAAGTTAAATTTAAAAGTTAACGGGTGTAATTAGACTAAAATTGCACTGGACAGACTGGACCAAATGTATACAGGAGGGGAGCCACTTCCGGTAATAATACCTCAAAAACAAGCCAATTTCAATTTTTTAACTTGTCCGCATCCTTCATATGCCTTGTTGACTCATGTTGAGGCAAATACGGAAAGTGTAAATTTTCATAGCTTAATATATAGGCATAATAGATAAATTTGCCCTTTTAACTTGACTTCAATTAGTATTTGTGTCCTTCAATTTTGGGTGTGCATAAGTAGACACTTAAACTTGTATAAAGAACAAGTAGACACACGCGTCCTACATGGCATAATACACGTAGAATGCGAAATTGCCACTTAGGACGCCATGTAAGACGCATGTGTCTAATTGTTCAATTTTATACAAGTTTAAATGTTTACTTGTTCACACCCAAAGTTGAAGGGCATAAATGTCAACACAGGCCAAGTTAAAGAGTGCATTTATGTATTATGCCTAATATATATGAACCTAGAAATGCATGCCTTGTCTCTGTCAAAAGTGAGAAATCCTTCGAACAAAGTCCCAACAGATAACTCTTGGAAATCAAGCTAAGGTTCAGATTTTACTTCATTATTTTTCACCCTTCAATCCTAGAGGAAAGATCCAAGATAAAAAAGAAAAAAGAAAACCTAACAGGAAAAGCCACTACTCATCATTCATAGAAGCTAGAATCACTAAGACAGGCAAGCCGTACATAGCAAAAAAAATAACTGTATAAATAAACAAGTAAAACACGAAATATGCAAGTAGAAAACCCTACAAGAGATAATTTCTTACAAAAAAATAAACACGTCATAAAAACAATTGAAGGACAAGTGAGGCTTACTAAAGTGGTTGAGCACCTTCACCATTAACAGCAGTGGCGGAGCCGGGAATTCGGTAAAGGGTGTCTAAATTTTTTTCTCAATTGCGTTATGAGTGTGCAAAATTAGATATACATTCATAATAATTAATATTTAACCTCTGTACACGACATAATTTTTCGGTGAAGGGTAAGCACCGAACCACTCTTTGCCTAAGGTGTCTCCGCCCATGATCAATCGGTAGGTTGAGGATTCGAGTCACACTGGAGGGTAAGTGAGAACACTACCAATTACTACTAATTGATGAAGGGAGTAATTAAAAATTAGAAAGCGTACCAAGAATCAGAAGAGAATTCAAAAAGCTTGGCATTGTGGGAGAAAATAATCAAAGCAACTTGAGCATCACAAAGCACAGATATTTCATGAGCTTTCTTCACCAAACCCCCTCTCCTCTTTGAGAAAGTCACTTGTCTGTTTATTTTATTCTCTATACGCCTCAGCTCTACTTTCCCTCTTCCCATCTTTAATTACCTAAAAATGGAAACCCTGGATTTGTTTTCCTCACATAAAAGAAGACATAAAAAGAGAAAAAACCCTAGGTACGACTTCTTTTCTTTTACAAAAATGAATAAAAAACCATTTTTGTGAAAATGAAAAAGAAGAAACTACAACTCCCTCCTTTCTATTTTATGTGGTCTTGTTATGACTCAGAGTTTAAAGAAAAAAAAGGATTTATAAAATTTTTGGTCTAAAACATGTCATCTTATTTTTGTCGCTATAAAAAATATGAAAGTTGTACCTTTGAATATATTATAATCTTTTTGTACTTATAAAAACTTCTTATTATCAAACCAAATGAGAATTATAAATTTAAATATTTTTAATTATAAAATTATTTGATTCCTTTTTAAAGGATTACGTAATAATAAAACAAAGGCAGATATTAGTATGGGAAGTATACCTATTTGGCCTGACTAAAAGAATTAAAAAGAAAACAGGGGTGGAATTAGCATAAGAAGTACGAGTTGGATGACAAGAGAAAGTTGTTCGGATGGTAAGCATCTTTCACTTTGAACTCTAGGGTCGTGAGTTTGAGTCACCAAAGGAAAAAAGGGTGGAAGCTCCTAGGGAGAGGTAAAAAACGTATGAGTTCGATAAAATTCAATAATTTTAATTAAAGCCTTGTTTATTTTTATAATAAATTCACCACCTACCCTCTTTAAGAAGTAATAAAATAATAATTTTACTATATCATTCCTAATTATTACTCCCTCCGTTCCATTTTATATGAGTTACTTTGACTTGGCACGGACTTTAAGAAAGAAAGGAAGACTTTTGAAACTTGTGGTCTAAAATGAGTCTTAGATATTTGTGTGATTGTAAATCATTTCATTAAGGGTAAAATGGGCATTTTAAAGTTAAATTGTTACTAAATGTAGAAATGTGTCATTCTTTTTTGGACTGACTAAAAAGGAAAGTGAGTCATATAAAGTGGGACAGAGGGAGTATAAGTTATATAAAGGTTGAAAAATGAATAGTAGTTAATAATAAAGATAGAATATATAAGTTTAAATGATAGATTATCTCATAATTTCCCTAACTGAATAAGTAAGAAGTGAACAATTATTTTTAATATAATAATAGAAGTGTAAAAATGGACGGAAAGATTATATATGTATATATACTCGTAAATTTAAATTCTGATTTGTCTTACAAAAATAGTGGCATGAGGATTATTAGGTTTAGAAAGGAAAGGAGAGGTTGTCTGAAAAAGCAAGTACATAAGAGAATAAGACAGGATATGGGAGGTGACAATGAAACCACAGTAACAAACGTATGTTATGTATGTAGGGTAAGACGAGGTATTTTCAGTAGCTACCTACATGTTTAAGGATTTGTTGTCGAGCTGTGATTGGCTATACAACTGTTTCAGTTAGTATCTGCTGGATATTACTATGTACCCTCACAGTTATTATACAACTTCCAGTACAATCTTAACTGTAGTTAGCTCCTCAAAGCTCTGCTCTTTACTTCTTTAATTTGTGCCTTTTTCAGGGCTATATATGTGTTGTGTACTGTACCTCATCATTATTATTAAAGTACCCTATTCTTTCTTTTTACTTTCACTTTCCTTGGCTTCTTTCTCATTAAGCTTTGACAGCTAGCTAGTGAACTACGTACACTCTTATCTGTTTATTGTATGTATGGGTCAAACTTCCAACTAGACTGATGGACATATTGGACGATTACACGTGAAGATTGAAGACAGATCAGACATGAACAACAAAGGCGATACTAGCCTAAGTATATGAGCTTGTACGGTATCGTTGTATACATTCTCAGAAGGTCCGAACATGCAATACTTGTTGGTCTAGTTTCAAAGTCGCAAGGTCGGGAATATATCGATAAGGGGACAAGATAAGCCCAAGAGTGTAATCGTTTTTAGAGAATTCAGGATCCCTTCGACAGTTACTCCGTCCTGCACCTAATAGAAACAACATGTAAATATGGATAATCATGGAGGCGGAATTCATGCAAGACATTTCCTAAGGTTTAACTTTAAATATATCCCTATGACTCATTTCTATCCCATTGCAATTTTTATTACTCACTATTACTTTGAAGTTCTGTAATCTAAAGCTCTCAAACTCACTTAATACTCGTTCTTCGACGATGCTGTCGAACAACCACGTCGACTAACAGGCTAATAACATTTGTTACTTTTTATCTTGTCGATTGCTTCATTATTTACTGCGTTCACTCATTTTTAATTATGCTTAACAAGAAAATTAGCATTAACAAACCCATTATTTGGTCATCTCAATCTGCATGTCCTAGAACCACATTAATAAATTCGATTATATTGTTACTCTAAGTCACTGATTTAGGGATAAACAGTTTGGTATCCACCTTAGGGACATGACAACAACAATGTTATTTTGACCTATTGTGTCTCTTTGCTAACTTGATTTAAACAGTTTACAAGAGAAACTGTTGTCATGTCTCACATGAGAGAAACACTCAGTTGAACTACAAACAAGTTGATGATGAGGTACCCTTGAACATAGAAGGTTTGACAGCACCACCCAATTTGAAAGGACGACTTTAACGGTTGAATAAACCTAGAGTGATGCCTTTACTAGGACCCCTATTTACCAAGGGGGCCGGGACTGTCGTCACGAAAGGGATTGTACCCCTGACGACAAAGAGGATCATTACGAGGCTAACAAGAGTGACCAAAGTATGACGCCGGGTGGGGAAGATGTGGACGGATGGACTGCTCCGGATCTCTATAGGGCCGGAATGTTGATTTAAGTCACAAAGCGATGGTGAAACTCCTGTCATCCCAGCACAACCAAATAATGGATCAACTCTAACAAATGGTAACAACTTTTTTCAACAACATTAATTCAGGGACCTCGGCACTGCTTACTGTGACCGCTGTTCAGGGAACTGCGATGATAGTCAAACCAATTCCAGTGTTGAAGACAGGCTAGACAGTGCTAGAATTAGGGGCTCTAGGACCACGATCGTGCAAGGAAAAGTGGATCCACTCAGGGAAGAGTTCATGAAATGTGAGAAGGAAATTCATTCCCGGATGGACCAAATCCGGAGCTCCACCAGTCATTAAGGGAATGAATTCTAAGAAATACTTTTAACTGCCATATAAGCCAAGTGTGACACCGATGCTCATCCCAGATAGGTTTAAGATGTCAGATATTTTGAAGTATGATGGGACTACAAGTCCACAGGAACACATAACAACCTATACTACTGGGGTCAAGAGGAATGACCTAACGCTAGATGAGATTGAGTCTGTCTTGATCAAGAAATTCGGTGAAATACTCACAAGGGAAATCTTAGTCTGATATACATATTTACCTTAACATTCTATTGATTATTTTGCTTCACTTACAGATGCTGAGCTCGAAGAGTAGAAACTCACAAGGAGGATATCTTTAAGGTAAAGCAGGCAATGAAGAGCTACTAATAGATTTCATGGTCAGGTTCCAAAAAGAAAGAATGATGTTGCCCACGATATCAAATGGCTAGGCAATAACGATGTTCTCCCGAGGTCCTAAGCCTTTTACTTCAAATGCTTTATGGAAGTTGAAAGAGAGTCTATAGGAATTCTTGGCTCAAACGTGGAATAACTTTTATCACTAGTATACATTGAAGATGCGTATAGAGGATGATCAGGTGACCTTAGTGTCTTCTATGGCCAGGAATACAAGAAGGTTTTCAGGATAAGACCAAGAATGTTGTGGACTTTGACTGAAGACATCCCAAGAGATGGTTCAAATTTCACCCAGCCTCATCATGATTAGGATAGAAAGAAGATTAGGGAAGGTCCAGAGCAATAGGGGAATGTTGACTAAGAGATGACGGGACCTTCTAGGCCTCTGTTGAAAGACTTTGGGGGGGAGATCTCTGAGTATATTTCAGCATCGGCTGGCAGAATAGGTCACAATCATGAGGAGTATCAAAGAGACTAGATGGCCCAAAGAGATTCAGACTGATCCCATCAAATGAAACCCCAATTTATGGTGTGAGTTCCACTAGACATATGGACATCAGACTGGAGATTGTAACATCTATGAGAAGAGGTAGATGTTTGCTAAAAAATAGATATTTAGACCAAGGGGAGTTCCTAAGTGATCGGGCTAAGATAACTATAGTAGAAACTGAAATACAAAGGAACCACTGAAGCCCACTTCTCTAGAATATATTCTCAATGTAATATTTAGGGGTACGAAAGGTCAGCAATGTGTCCTACTCAGCAACCAAAAATATAAAGGTGTCAATCACCCACAAAAAGATGACTCATGAGGTTCTTAATAGTGACACAATTTCCTTTAATGATGAGGATGAAGTTGGACTTACACTCGCTCACAATGATGCAGTGGTAATTTTTTTTTGTGTGTGTTTTAAAATCTAATATTAAACATGTGCTGATTGATCCAGGTATCTCAGCCAATATAATCCAACTATGAGTCCTCGAGTAAATGAAGTTGGTCAATAAAATAATTTTGACCACAAAGTTACTGGTTGGGTTCAACATGAAAATTGAAATGACTTAGGGAGAGATCAGATTGCCAATGCATGATGGTGGAATCATATAGGAGACACTAATTTGAAGTAAGGGGCGAATATACTCCATACAACATGACCATTGGGAGGCTATAGATTCATGATATGAGGGCAGTTCCCTCGACCTACATCAAGTGATGAAATTTCCTTCCCCATAGGAAAACAAGCCACTGTCAGGAAAATGAATGTTATGGACATGGAGAATGACTAAAACATTGAAAATGAAAAATAACAATCATAGCTATCGGAGCCCTCCAATGATCCTACAATAATTGAAGGAAAACAAGATGTAGGGGGAGTTACCAGACAAGCCTTAGGTCCCGAGATCCTTTAAGGTTTTCGAAAGACACGGATGCCACCAAGTCGACTGTAAAAAGATATGAGGAAGTCATCCTCTTCATTTACTTCCTAGAAAGAACGGTACACATGGTGCGGACTTAAGTCCCGAACACAGGCGTAAACTCATTGAATATTTAAAGCTAACACATATTATTTTACTTGGACATAGGTATATATCACATGTATCCCACTGGAGGTTATCATACACAAACTCATTTTAGATCTAAGTTATTCCCTAGTGAAGCAGAAAAAACAACCAAATTCCCTTTACCGCAACAAATTTGTCAAAGAAGAGGTAATAAGGTTGCTTAACATAGGATCAGTTTGAGAAGTAAAATTGTCATGTCCTGAGCCTACACTTTAGACGTAACACGGGACCTGAGATCACAAGTGATCCCAAGCTAACCCTTGGCATTAGCATGGCCATAACATAAGCATGAACATACATAGCAGAAGCTAACTGAAGTAATGAGCAACTCAATAAGAGTAAGTATTGAAATCTAAAAACAACAATCTGAGTACACTGTCTAAACTATGTCAGAAAATCTACTAAAACTGGTAAGATGAGTTGTTGGAACAACATTCCCAGCTAACCCCAAGTACTAAAAGGAAGGCATAAAACTAAACAAAACTCATAATTAGTCCTCGAATAGTGAGGACTCACCAACTGTGATTGAAAATCCTGCTGGGTCTAGCCACGAGTCTGAAAGTGAGTGTCTGAATCTATATCATGATAGGATGAGGTATAAAGAAGTATGCAATCAGTACTATGAAATGTACTGAGTATGTAAGATATGCATAAATCTTGATAAAACATACTTGAAAATATACTTAAAGCTGAAATCATGCAATAGTAGTAAAAGTTGTAATGTAATGACTCAAAATGAAATCATAGGCTGAAAGCATGTTTATAAACATAAATCATAAGTAGTAAGGCTGAACTTGAAAGCTAAGAGTCATATACATTTAAGAACTTTAAACTATTTCTTGTGGGAGTTTCACATAACTGACATAGACCATGTGAGCTACATGGAATTCAACTTTTGTACCCTAGTTGGCAGAGCTGCCCTGTACCTTGTCGGAGTACAAGACCGTGTTTAGAGTGGAACCACTATCATGAGCCCATTGGACAAAATAAAACCTATGTTGATAACGTAATTCTGGACTTGGGTTATCTGGAACCCTCGTCTTCTCGATGCTAAATACTACTCCCAAAACATATCATATAGCTCATACATATCATGAAAACACAACTCTTAAAAGCATAGCATGACACTAGTTCAAAAGCATGTTCTTGTTAAATTTCATAATTTGAGAAACTAGGCATGCTATTTTCATAATTACTTGAGGCCATATTATCTGAACATGCCAATTTTTTTTGCTTAAAACAGATAATGAGGTCAAATTACGCTAACTTTATTCTCAAATCATTGGTTAAGAAATACTTATAAAAACTCATGCAAGATCATGTATTAGGGACTAGAAACCATGTTACAATGTCAGTAAATCAAATTTTCAGGGAAACTCATAATTGGGTAAAAACCCTAGTTTCATAATTTCATAAAATTAAAGTAAAACTTGAGGTTTTAAGCATAAGGGTGAAAGAAACCCATACTGGATACCCACGAACCTTAACTTGGAGCTTTCTTAACTCGAACTCGAAGGTAGAGAATTTGGAGAAGAAGCCCTAGGTCTTAAAGCTTGAGAGAAGAATTCTTTTCTTACTTTTTGAGGTTTGATCGACAGAATGAGTAAAAGATTAGCTAATACTGATATAACTCCCCTTAATGACCCTAAAGAGACACGAGTTTAGATTTTAAAAGTGGGTAAAAGACTAATTTACCCCTAATGAATGAGCTTAAAATAACTGAAATCACGGGTTCCACAGTTGGGTCTACGGTCCATGGACTTGGCCTATGGACCGTGGACTGAACCGTAGAACCTGGAGCAAATCTTAAGCTTTCTGATCCTTAATTCTACGAGTGGGTTGACGGACCATTCTGTGACCCCTGGTTTTGAGCCTGAGAGAATAAGGGTCATCTGGACTTGGGGATTTATGATTGAAAGGATGGCCTATGGAATAGGTCTATGGGTCGACAACTAAGTTGTGGTTCACAAACCAAAAATGACACCTCTCTGATGGTGGTTCTATGGTTGACAGGACGGACCCGTCATTCAAAATGATGGCCCATCGAGTCATTTGTAGATACCTGGGAGGACAACACAACTAGGGATTAGTCTACGGGTCAGACCACGAGTCGTGAACCTAAATGATGGCCCATGATCCTGACTGTGATCCCTAGAAACTCTGAAATTTTCCTTCTGAATCCCATAAATTTGCTTGTTCAAATCTCGAGGTGTTACAACATCTCCCCTTTGGGATCATTTGTCCCCCATTGAAGACTTAACAAGGCTGAGATGGACTCATGAGACATGCATACATATTGTATATATAAGAACATCTAATAGAGCATGAAACTGAGGGGAATACTAATGAGGAAACTGAGGGTACTAAAGGAAAACTATTACCTCAAGCCAAAACTGAATCAGAAGGAAAGAGGTGAGGGTAGTTGGTCATCATAGGTTCTTCTGCTTCCCAAGTAGCTCCCTCAACTGACTGGTTCCTCCAAAGGACCTTTACAGAAGAGACTTTCTTATTTCTCAACTTGCGAACCTGATGGTTAAGAATTTCAACTGGGACCTCTTCATAATTGAGACCAGTGTTTTAAAAGGTGGTCGCAGGGCGAGGCATAGCTAAAATGCTCCGAGGCGTTGGGGGGAGGCGAAAGTATCAAAAGGCGTACACCGCACAATTTGGAGAGTTCGCCTAAGCGTGAGGCGAATGCTGAGGCAAACGCCCTTAGGCGTAAGCCCTGAAAATTACTATCAATTAAAGTAAATTTTTGCTATTAAGTCCCTAATTTAAGCCCAATTACTAAAATATTTAATTGTTAAACTTAAATAATACTTAAATACTCAAAAATAAAATAAAAGTAGAAAACTTAAAACTCAAACTTTCAAAAGCATATTTAATATTTACTTATAATGTACTTCTTTTTTTTTGAAAAATTTATATTTTTGAGGACATATAATGATTTATTATATGAAAAGTTGACTTTATATATTGAATGTATTATGTTGTTTTGGTTAGTTTTTTTAGCTGAAGCAGTTTCAGATATATCTTTCTCTAATTTTTATTTTTTATATAATTTGTATGTAGTTTTACCTTTATTTAGTGATTTATCTATTTTAAAAATATTTATTTTAATTATATAAAATTTATAAAATATTAAAAATTAAAGGATCATGGGGCTTACGCTCCATCGCCTCGGGGCTTACGCCTCGCCCCGTAACAGGTAAAATGCCTCGCCTCACGCCCCCACCTTTTAAAACACTAATTGAGACTATCCTTTATGCCTACACTCTCTAATGGCACAACTAAGGCTGTATCACCAACACACTTTTTCAACAAGGACATATGGAAGACTAGGTGTACCACTGCTAATTTTGCTGGCAACTCTAACTCATAAGCCACTTTGCCAATTCATCTCACAATCATGTAGGGACCTAGATATTGGGGACTAAGTTTTCCCTTCTTGCGGAATCTCATCACCCCCTTCATAGATGACACCTTTAGAAATACCCAATCATCAACCTCAAACTTTATGTCTTTTCTTCTTAAATCTGCATAGAATTTTTGCCAAATTTGAGCAGTTTTCAACCTCTCCCTAATAAGCTGAACCTTCTCTATATTCTCATAAATTGAATCTAGCCCTATTAATGCTGCTTCACCTACCTCAAACCAGTCAATATGTGATCTACACCTCTGCCCATAAAGTGCCTAATATGAAATCATTTGAATGCTAGAATAGAAACTGTTATTATAGGCAAACCCTATAAGAAGCAAGTAATCATCCCCAATTACCTTTAAAGTCGATCACACAATCCCTCAACATGTCCTCTAAGATCTGGATAGTACACTCTACCTGGTCATCTGTCTGCAGATGAAAAGTTGTGCTGAGATTTACTTGAGCCAAGACCTTTCTGAAACGACCTCCAAAATTGGAATGTAAACTGAGTGCCCCGTTCTAAGATTATAGACAAGGGAACTCTATGCAATCTGACTAACTCACGGATGTAGAGTCTAGCATAATCCTCTGCTGAATCAGTAGTCTTGACATGCAAAAGGTGGGCTGATTTAGTCATACTGTCTACTATCACCCAAATGGAATCATGCTGTCAGCGAGTACATGATAAACCTATATTAAAGTCCATATTGATCACTTCTGACTTCCAAGTAGGAATATCAATGTCCTAAGCAGTTTTCAACCTCTCCCTAATAAGCTGAACCTTTTCTATATTCTCATAAATTAAATCTAGCCCTATTAATGCTGCTTCACCTACCTCAAACCAGCCAATAGGTGATCTACACCTCTGCCCATAAAGTGCCTAATACAGAGCCATCTGAATGCTAGAATAGAAACTGTTAATGTAGGCAAACTTTATAAGAAGTAAGTGATCATCCCAATTACCTTAAAGTCGATCACACAAGCCCTCAACATGTCCTCTAAGATCTGGATAGCACACTTTGCCTGGCCATCTGTCTGCAGATGAAAAGTTGTGCTGAGATTTACTTGAGCCAAGACCTTTCTAAAATGACCTCCAAAATTGAAATGTAAACTGAGTGCCCCTATCTAAGATTATAGACAAGGGAACTCTATGCAATCTGACTAACTCACGGATGTAGAGTGTGACATAATCCTCTGCTAAATCAGTAGTCTTGACATGCAAAAAGTGGTCTGATTTAGTCATATTGTCTACTATCACCCAAATGGAATCATGTTGTCAGTGAGTAAATGATAAACCTATATTAAAGTCCATATTGATCACTTCTGACTTCCAAGTAGGAATATCAATGTCCTGAGTCATACATCTCGATCTCTGATGTACTACCTTTACCTGCTGGCAGTTTGGACACTTAGCCATAAAATCTGTAATGTCCCTCATCATGTCATTCCACCAATAGACTTCCCGTAGGTCATGATACATCTTAGTGACACCTGGATGAATAGAATATCTGGAGTCGTTAGCCTCTGTCAAAATCTATTGACTCAACTCATCCATATTAAGAACACATAACTAACCCTGATAGCAAAGCACACTGTCTCCCCCTTGGGAGAAAACCTCTACCCTTTGCTGATGGACTGCACCTTTCAACTGATGCAAGATAGGGTCACTGTATTATTTATCCTTCACCTCAACTATCAAAGAAAATTTTGACCCATTTTGAACTATAACGCTACCATCCACTGAGTCTGTAAGTCGAATCCCTAAACGAGCAAGCCTATGAACATCCTTAGCTAATTCCTTAATTTTTTCTTCAACCTGTGCCACAGTACCCATAGACAATCTACTAAGTGCGTCAGCCACTATATTAGCCTTACTCGGATGGTAAAGCACACTCATGTTGTAGTCCTTAAGAAGCTCGAGCCACCTCCTCTGATGAAGATTGAATTCCTTCTGAGTGAATACATATTGGAGGCTCTTAAGGTTGGTAAACACATCCATATAGACACCATACAAGTAGTATCTCCAAATCTTTAAGGCAAAAACTATTGCTGCTAACTCAAGATCATGAGTCAGGTAGTTCTTCTCATAAATCTTAAGCTGTCTGGAAGCATAGGAGATGACCTTGCCACGCTACATCAGAACACAACCTAGGCCAACTCTAGATGCATCATAATACACAACAAAGCCAACTAAACCCTCTGGTAGAGCCAAAACTAGAGTTGTGGTCAATCTAGTCTTCAATTCCTGAAAATTCTTTTCACACTCATCGGACCACTTAAACTTCACCTTTTTCTGAGTCAATCTGGTCAATGGGGTAGCTATAGATGAAAACCCCTCAATAAATCTCATGTAGTACCCAATCAAACCTAAAAAGCTCCTAATATCTATCGAAGAAGTGGGTCTAGGCTAGTTCTTTACTACCTGCACTTATGGGATACCACATGGCCAAGGAAAGCGACTGAATGCAATCAAAACTCACACTTACTGAATTTAGCAAATAACTGGAAATCCTTGAGAGTTTGTTGCACAATCCTTAAATAGTTTGCATGCTCTTCCTCACTTCGATAATAGACAAGGATGTAATCAAGTTCTACTTGAATATCCTGTTCATCAAATTCATAAAGGCTGCAAGAGCATTCGTTAGTCCAAATAACATAACCATAAATTCATAGTGACCATACTGAATTCTGAAGGGTATCTTCAGAATGTCATACTCTCTGACTCTGAGCTGATGATAATCAAATCTGAGGTCAATCTTAGAGAAGTAGCTAGCACCCTGAAGATGGTCAAACAAGTCATCAATTCTAGGGATGGGATAGTTATTCTTGATTGTGACCTTGTTCAACTGACGATAGTCAATGCACATTCTGAAAGAACCATCTTTCTTATGCACAAAGAGAACTGGAGAACCTCATGGAGAGATGTTGGGCCTGATGAACCCTTTGTCTAAGAGGTCCTTTAGTTGATCTTTCAATTCCTTAAGCTCTGCTGGAGCCATTCTGTAAGAAGGAATGGATATGGGTTGTGTATCTGGGAGAAGGTCTATCCCAAAGTCAATCTCTTGCTCAGGAGGGACTCCCGGCAGATCTTTAGGAAATACTTCAGGGAATTCATTTGCTACAGGAACTAACTAAAGAGATTAGGTCTCAGACCCAGAATCCGTAACTGAAACTATATGATAGATGTACCCTTTCGTGATTATTTTCCTGGCCTTGAGGTAAGATATAAAGTGATCTTTTAACGTTGGAGGACTACCCCACATTCTAAGACAGGTTCATTAGGAAACTAAAATGTTATGACTCGGGTTCTGCAGTCGACTGAGGCATAACATGCATGTGGTCAATCCATGCCAAGAATGATATCTAAATATGTCATGTCAAATTCCAGTAAGTCTGTTGAGGTGAATCTATAGAGGATTGAGACTGGGCATTTTCTGTATATCCTCTTAGCTAGGACAGACTCACCAACTGGAGTGGAAATGGAAAAGGACTCTAGGAGTTGTTCAGGACTGAGTCCAAACTTACATGCAATATAGGGGGTCACAAAATTCAATGGAGCCCCTGGGTCTAGTAATGCATAAACGTCAAGAGAGAAGACTTGTAACATACTAGTGACTATATTAGGTGAGTCCTCTTTGTCTTGGCAGGATGACATAGCATAATGACGATTTTGACACTGACCACCACCTGTACTAGAAATAGTACCCTGTTGAGCTGGGCGACCTGCTGGAGCTGGTGAAGTAGTAGCCTGAGTCCTGCCACCTCCATTGTTCTATTTGGCTGAGGGGCAATCCTTGATCCCATGACTAATCTGTCCGCACCCAAAGCATCCACTTGTGCCAAGAAGGCACTCTCCAAGGTGATTCTTACCACACTTGTTGCAAATAGGGTAAGAAGTCTCTTTCACAATACTTTCTTGAGAACGAGAGCCTGTTGCCCTGCCTACCTGATCATGCCTGGGTCTGGGTGCTAGGAAATTAGCACTAGCTGATAATGACACTGATCCTGATGACCTCTTCTGAAAGGAGGACCGGTTCCCTCCTCTGAATCAATGCTGGCTAAAACCCATATTATCTGTTCTTGCCCCTTTGTTCTCCATTGCCCTCTCTTTCAATTTATTTTTCTCAATTTGCTGAGCATGAGTCATCAGCCTGGAGATGTCCATATCCCCATCGACATAGCTGTCATGAATTCTTTCTTCACCAAATTAAATACACCAAAAGTAAACTTACTCATACGGGCCCTTAGCTCAGCCACCATAGCTGGATCATTTCTAGACAACAGAGTGAACTTCAGCCCATACTCTTGGACTGGCATCGATTCTTGCCTCAAATTTACGAACTCTTTAGCCTTAGTCTCTCTCAACTCCCTTGGGAAGAACCTATTCAGAAAATCCCCAATGAAGCAATCACAAGTCATAGGAGTTGCATTCCTGCCCCTACTTTCCTTCCATTGTATGAACCAGATGTGAGCCACATCCTTGAGTTGATAGGCATTTTAAAAGGCGAGGCGTAAGCCCCAGGGCATTGAGGCGTAATCCCCATGGATCTTTATTTTTTAATTTATAATGTAGTAAAATAGTATAATAACTTAAAAATTATAAAAAAAATACATTAACAATTTTTAAAAATTTAAAACATGATTAAAGAAATTCATAGAAAATAAAACTTCTAACATCATTTTACAAGTAGAAATAATGCAATGTTATAAAAGCTATTATGAGATTCAAATAACTCTAACATTTTAACTCTAAATAATAAAAGAATCACAATTTCTTAGAATATATGACTATACTATGAAATTTACCTCCAAAAAAATAATAATTAATAAAATATTAGTATTATAATTAAAACATCACTCCTTCATAAATTAAAAAATGCTTTCAAATAATAAAATATAATAATTTTGAGACATTAGAACCAAAAACATGAAGACCAATGACAAGTGAAGATGTAAAATCTGACTATGTATTTTTTTTTAAAATATTAAGTGATATTCATCCTCACGACATTCTCAAATAGTAAATAAGCAATTAGTTTTCTCAACTTCCTTATTTCTACAGATGAAAAAAACTACTAAGTATCATTATTTATCAAAGAATTATGAGGATCAACAATGTTGACTGAGAAATTTGACACATAATTGGATAGAACTGTTAGGCAAGCCCCGAGCATTGGGTGTTAGGTGTGTTTGGGGCGTACACTCGGACACTTAGGGAATAAGCCTCACAGGACTTAAGCCCCACACGTAATCTTCGAGGCATTTTGCCAGTGCGTCTCCCCGAGGCGAGCCTCAAGACTGCCTATTAAAACACTGATAACAGTTGGTGAGTCCTCATTATTCGAGGACTAATTATGAGTATTGTTTAGTTTCATGAATTGCTTTCAATACTTGGGGTTAGCTGGGGATCTTGTCCCATCAAATCATCTTACCAGTTTTATAGGCTTTTCAGACACGTTTTTAAGAAACTTCCCTGCTTTCATGTTCAATATCGTGCGATAGAGTTTGACTCTATTTTCTCCCTTTTAATTCATCCTTTTGCATTTTAGATCATGCCTCTTCGCAGAAATAATGCTCGCAATGCAAATCCTCCAGTTCCGAACCACGAGGTCACAAATGCCAAATTCAGGAATGCCATTCAAATGTTGGCACAAGCCATGACTGCTCAGACAAATCAGCAAGCACATGTTCCTGCAAATCTAAATTGTGGCACAACTGCTGCTAGGGTTAAGGTTTTTGTCTGGGGGCTTACGCCTTGCCTCGTGTTAAGTAAAATGCCTCGTGTATGAATATAATTGTTATTGAAAATTCTGTTGGGTCCAGCCACGAGGTTGGGAGCGAGCGACTAAATCTACATCATGATAGAATGCATCACAAAGAAGTATGCGATCAATACTATGGAATATACTGAGTATGTGAGATATGCATAAATCGTGATAAAATATACTTGAAAATATACTTAAAGCTGAAATCATGCAATAGTAGTAAAAGCTATAATGTAATGAGTCAAAATGAAATCATAAGCTGAAGCTATGTTTATAACCATAAATCATAAGTAGTAAGGCTGAACTTGAAAGCTAAGAGTCATATACATTTAAGAACTTTAAACTATTTCTTGTGGGAGTTTCTCGTAACTGGCATAGACCATGTGAACTACATGGAATTCAACTTTTATACCCTAGTTGGCAGAGCTGCCATGTACCTTGTCGGGGTACAAGACTGTATTTAGAGTGAAACCACTATCATAATCCCATCGGGTGAAATAAAACTTACATTGATAATGTAGTTATGTACTTGGATTATCTGAAACCCTTGTGTGCTCGATGCTAAATACTACTCCTAAAATATATTATATAGCTCATATATATCATGAAAACATAATTCTTAAAAGCATAGCATGACACTAGTTCAAAAGTATATTCTTGTTAAATTTTATAATTTGAGGAACTAGGCATGCTTATTTCATAATTACTTAAGGCCATTTATCTGAATATGCTAATATTTTTTTGTTTAAAATAGATAATGAGGTCAAATCATGCTAAGTTTATTCTCAAATTATGGGGTAAATACTTGTAAAAACTCATGTAAGATCATGTATTAGGGACTAGAAACCATGTTACAATGTCAGTAAATCAAATTTATAAGGAAAATCATAATTGAGTAAAAATCTTAGTTTCATAATTTCATAAAAATCAAAGTAAAACTTGAAATTTTGGGCATAAGGGTGGAAGAAAACTCTTACTGGATAACTACATACCTGAACTTGGAGCTTTCTTCACTCGAACTCGAAGGTAGAGAATTTGGAGAAGGAGCCCTAGGTCTTTAAGATTGAGAGAAGAATTCTTTTCTTATTTTTTGAGGTATGATCGAAAGAATGAGGAAAAGATTGGCTAATTCTGATATAACTCCCCTTAATGACCCTAATATGACACGAGTTTGGATTTTAAAAGTGGGATAAAGTCTAATTTACCCCCAATGAACGAGCTTAAAAAAACTAAAATTGAGGGTTTCACAGTTGGGTCTACGGTCCGTGGACTTGACTTACAGACCGTGGACTGAGCCATAGAACCTGGAGAAAATCTAATTCCATGAGTTAGTCGATAATCTGTAAAATGGGTCAATGGACCATTTTGTGACCCGTGTTTTCGAGCTGGAGAGAATGAGGGTCCTCTGGACTTAGGGATTTATAGCTGATAGCACAGCCCGTAGAATGGGTCTATGGGTCGTTAATTGAGTCGTGGTTATCAAACAGAAAATGACACCTCTCTGATGGTGGTTCTATGGTTAACATGACAGAGCCGTCTTTCAAAACAATGGCCCATCGAGTCACCCACAAATACCTGGGAGGAAAACACGACCAGGGATTAATCTACACCACAGGTTGTGAAACTAAACAACGGCGTATGATCCCTGAAAACTCTAAAATTTTCCTGTTGAATCCCATAAATTTGCTGGAAATGAATCTTCAAAGTTGGAACTGGTAAATTCCTTGGTTTTCTTCTCTCAAATAGGGTAATTAAAGTTAACCCATACATAATTAAATCTATCAAAGAGATCACAAATGTGCTCACTATTACGAACATGGTATAAAGGTTGATCGTATGACTGGCGACTCTAATTAGGTTTACATCAAGTTCGTCAGAGCGGTGACATAAGTTTTTCTCTCTTTTGAAGAAAAAAATAACTTTGAATGGAAATCAGAATGTCAACAAGCGTTGAGAGACCTTAGAAGGAGTTTGTCAAATCCTCTTATATCTGAAAATCCAAAAAACGAGTAACAACACTTGTTATACTTGGTTGTATCCTTAATAATATCATATCCCGTGAGGTGGTGGAATATCTTAGGCTACCTTTACGTCGAACTCGAATCCCTATCCTTAATGAGAGGGGAGTCTGCTCAGCCGTCACCTGAGCTCCACCCCTGGCGGGTGTTGCTCTCACTCTGCCCCTTTCCCTACCTCGCCCTTGAATCACTGGTCCCGCAGCTAGAGCTAGTTCCATCGCTCTATTTTGTCTAGTATTAACCATCTGCGGACACAAAAATAAAGAAAGTCAGATACCAATTTGGATCACCAGATACCAATTGAAATCAAGTTACTGCACGAAGAAAGAAAGAATAGATAGTTTCCTATAGCCTCTCGAAGAAAAGCACAGACGTCTCCGTACCATTCTGCAAGACTCTACTAGATCCATTTTAGTATGACAAGATCAATGAACCTAGGGCTCTGATACCATCTTTGTCATGACCTAACCCGCCGTGAGTGACACTCACACCAAACCCTAGTGGGAGAATCAATTAAATAAGTCAACACTTAACCAAATTAAGCAGCTAAAATCCAAATTCGATAGATAAACCAAGAATCATATCTTAACAAGAAACAAATAAATCCTGCAGAAAACAATCCCCTAAAATCTGAAAATCGTGTATCAAAACTCCAAAACATGTCTAGAAGATGGAAATACAACCCCAAAACAAAAGGAATCCACATCCAAACAATAGACTAGAACAAGTACATGAATTCATGGCAGTCCGGAAGAAGTAACTCACCCTTTAATTCAGAAAGCGTCCGTATCACAATTGAGGTCGCGCCGTCGCTTCCGAAATGTCACGACCCGATTTTTCGGTCATGATGGCACCTACAACCTCCGGTAGGTGAACCAATCCCCGTAGCCCAGAACAGTTAGTAATGGGCTACTATCTAGCAAATAAGGAAACAAGACGAATAAAATAGATAACATGGATATAAATATATACATAGGCGGAAACTAAACCAAACCCCAAGACCTGGTATCATAGTACAGAGCCAAAACTACATACATGGAGTGAAAACTATCCAAAAGAATATATACAGATATCTCTGAATGGTAATAGAGTACATAAGGCAAAAGATAAACTAAAGCTAAGCTCCGATCGCCAAGAGCTCACCCTCAGCCTGAAGTAGTCCCCAACAGATCTCCAAGCACGAATCACAGCGATCTAACGGCGATGGCCCACGTTAGGATCTGCACCCAAAGATGCAGGGGGTAGGGGTGAGCACCAAATGCGAAGCATAAGATACCCAGTAGGTATCATAGGCCGACTGGGCACATATAAGATAAAAGCGCAGTAATAGACAGAATAGAAGCAAGTAGTCACAGAAATCAACGAAAGGTACACAGGAACTAGCCCAGAGGGAAAACAACAGAACCACATGTGAGGCTAGTAAGCAGAATATACACACCATAGACACAGGTGAAAGTAAGAAATAATACACCTGGGGTCCTTGCAATAACAGTGTATATATAATAAGTTTATGAAATAGACGGTATACCGGTAACCTCAAGTGTAAGAAGAAGAGAGGAAGAAGTAATAATAGGCATGCTCAGAGACATGAATCAACTCAACTAATCATACGAA
>QJPP01005688.1:0-38774 GCA_003996215.1 Jaltomata sinuosa
CAAAAAGTAGGCGGACATGCATAAAGTGGCGAGGTCCTGTGGTACCAACCTACATAAACCAACCCAAGGATGCCCATTAATATAATTTTATCCTATATATGCGGAGTCTAGGGAAAATAAACCGTAACCTACCTGTCGTCCGATGACAAGCTTGAACCTCTCCGAAAAAGCTCCAACACGAAATCAAACTTGAACTCGGGCTTGAATAATTTGACGTAGATAATTAATTTCCTTCAAAAATTTAATATAACGTCAACATATAATTGGTTTCACCAACCCCTTCTCTGTATGCGTATGTATGTATATGGAGCGGTTAACAAACATTACACTTGGTAATGAATGAAACCCAAAAGTTAAAAGAACTTTGTTACTTCCAATATAAACAGCAGTAGCTAATTATTGGTAAGTGATGGCCACCTAATGGACAAGTGGCAGCATGCATTTTGGTGTGGCATCCGTTGATTCCACGTGGAATCTTGGTGTTACACTATAATATATTCTTTTCCCGATTATGTATATATTCGGGTATTGCATAAGTTCGTGGTAAAATAAATATAATATTTAAATATACCATAATTATTAGAAAATTATTTCAAATAAAACCTACTATATTATAATAATAAATTTCAACATAACTAAATTTACTATCTCCGTTAAAATATTACAATGTATAAAAACCTTATAAAATAAATACATATACAATTATATCGTAACACAATATTTTTCATAAACTTTTAAAATATTTTAAAAAGATAATAATAATATAACTTTTTACCAAATTCAACTTTAAAATAAAATATTTTCAAATATACGAGCGATGCTAATAAAATTCTTAAGCTTAGGCTCATAATTCATCATCGCACGATTTTGATACTCAAGAACTCTCTTGGAACTCTCCCTTATGTTTTCTCACTGTTTCAAAACTAAAATGGCGTTTTAAAACATGAAGTTGAGGCTTTAAATCAAGTTTGACCCGACCCGGTTCGCGACCCGGTTCGCAACTCGGTTTCTGCCAGACAGTCAACGGTAAAACAGTCATAACTTTTTACGCCGACCAAATAAATGGACCCGGCACCGAAATACCAGTCCTGACAAGCCTTAAGTGACTTGGGGCCGCTACAAACAAGCTCTAACGGTTCAAGGAAAACGTATACGTGGAAATAACCGGAAGGGTCATTACATCATCCACTACTAAAAAGGACTTTCGTCCTCGAAAGTCAAGGTCAAGGGGGACCTGAAGGCTCAAACAGCTGCGGATACTGAGCCCGCATATCTCTCTCGGTCTCCCAGGTAGCCTCCTCGACTGGACGGTGCCTCCACTGAATCTTAACAACCGGGATCTCTCGAGACCTCAATCTCCTGACATCTCTGGCCAAAATAGTTGTCGGCTCCTCAACAAAGGCTAAATCCTCACCCAACTGAACTGAATCCCACTGCAACACATGAGACTCATCTGGGACATACCGACGCAACATCGAAATATGAAATACAGGATGTATAGCCGAAAACATCGAAGGCAAGTCTAGCTGATAGGCAACGCTACCAACCCTCTGAAGAATCTCAAATGGCCCAATGTATCTGGGGCTAAGCTTGCCCCGCCTACCAAACCTTATCACGCCCTTCATGGGTGATACACGGAGAAACACCAAGTCACCGATACTAAACTCCAAGGCACGAAGCCTATGATCAGCATAACTATTTTGCCTGCTCTGAGCTGCCCGATGTCTGTCCTGAATCACTCAGACTCGGTCTAAGGAATCTCAAAGCAAATCTGTGCTCTGTGGCTTAGAACTAAAACCGTCAAACCAACCTACCGGTGATCTGCAATGCCTGCCATATAAAGCCTCAAAAGGTGCCATACCAATGCTCGAATGGAAGCTGTTATTATAAGCAAACTCCGCCAAGGGAACAAACTGATCCCAAGAACCTCCAAAGTCAAGAATACAGGCCCGAAGCATGTCCTCCAGAATCTGAATGATCCTCTCGGACTGGCCATCTGTCTGAGGGTGGAAAGCGGTACTAAGATGAACCTCTGTACCCAAATCTCGCTGAATAGCCCTCCAGAACTGAGATGTGAACTGAGTATCGCGGTCTAAAATAATAGAAGTTGGGACCCCATGCAACCGAACAATCTCACGAAGGTAGATCTGAGCTAACCTCTCTACACCATAAAAAGTCTGAACCGGCAAGAAATGTGCTGACTTAGTCAGCCTATCAACAATCACCCATATGGAATCAAACCCATGAGAAGTACGAGGCAAACCAACAATGAAGTCCATAGTAATCCCTTCCCACTTCCACTCAGGAATGGGAAGTCGCTGCATCAAACCACCAGGTCTCATGTGCTCGAACTTAACCTGCTGACAGTTCAAGCACCGAGATATGAACTATGCTATATCCCGCTTCATACCACTCCACCAGTAGAGCTGTCTCAAGTCTCTATACATCTTTGTTGTGCCAGGGTGAATGGAGTATCTAGTACAATGTGCCTCATGAAGTATCAACTGAATCAAATCACTAATCCTCGGAACACAAAGGCGACTATCAAACCTCAGAACCCCATCTGAATCTAGAGTAGCCCGACTGGTCTCACCCTGAACAACCCGATCACGAAGGTCACACAACTGTTGATCCTCAAACGGACGGCTCTGAATCTGATCAATCAAAGTAGAACGAACCTCAAAACTGGCGAGAATTCTGCTAGGATCCGACAAGTCAAGCCTAACCAGACGGTTAGCCAAGGACTGGATATCTAAGGCCAATGGTCGCTCTGAAAATGCAAGAGAAGCTAGGCTACCCATACTCACTGCCTTCCAGCTCAAGGCATCCGCTACCACGTTTGCCTTGCCCGGATGATACAGAATAGTGAAGTTATAGTCCTTCAGTAACTCAACCCATCTTCTCTGTCTCGAGTTCAACTCTCGCGGACTCGTGATATACTGAAGACTACGGTGATCAGTGAAGATCTCACAGTGAACTCCATATAGGTAATGCCTCCTGATCTTGAGCGCGAAAACTACCGCTGCCAACTCTAAATCATGAGTGGGGTAGTTGCGCTCGTGAACCTTCAGCTGCCTCGACGCATATGCTATTACTCGACCCTGCTGCATCAACACACAACCAAGACCAACCCCAGAAGCATCACAGTACATGGAGAAGCTCTGACCCTCAACCGGCAAAGTCAAAACTGGAGCTGAAGTCAATAAGGCCTTAAGCCTCTGGAAGCTATCCTCAGACTGATCCGACCACTGAAATGGGACATCCTTCCTAGTCAGCATAGTCAAGGGTGCTGCTATGGAGGAAAATCCCTCAACGAACCATCTGTAGTAACCTGCTAACCCAATAAAGCTGCGAACCTCAGTAGCAGTAGTAAGTCTAGGCCAATCACAAATCACAGAAATCTTTCCCGGGTCAACCCTAATCCCATCCTTAGACACCACGTGCCCTAGGAATGCAACTGACTCAAGCCAAAACTCACACTTTGAGAACTTGGCATAAAGCCGATGATATCTCAAAGTCTGGAGTATAACCCTCAAGTGCTGCTCATGCTCATCTCTACTACGCGAGTATACTAAGATGTCGCCTATAAAAACTATCACAAATGAGTCCAAATACGGGCCAAGAACCATGTGCATCAAGTTCATAAAGGCTGCGGGGGCATTAGTCAACCCAAAAGACATCACCAGGAACTCATAATGGCCATAACGTGTCCTGAATGCTGTCTTAGGGATGTCCTCCGCCCTAATACTCAACTGATGGTAGCCAGACCTCAAATCAATCTTCGAAAACACGGACTGAACCCTGAAGCTGGTCAAACAAAATCAATCAATCCTCGGCACGAGATCACCTATTGCCTCACTCCAGCCGCTATTCACTGCTGATAATCATACACATGCGCATGCGACCATCCTTCTTCTTCACAAAGAGAACAAGAAGCACCCAAGGTGACCCTGAGCCTAATACAACCCCTTAGCTCAACAGATCTTGGAGCTGCTCCTTAAGCTCCCTCAACTCAGCAGGAGCCATACGGTAAGGAGAAATAGAAATGGGCCTAGTGCCCGACTCTAGCTCAATAGCAAAATCAATATCTCTCTCAGGTGGAAGGCCTGGCAGGTCGGTAGAAAACACATCGAGGAAGTCTCTAACCACAGGAACAAACTCAGGAGAAGTAGGGTCAGCACTAACATCTCGGACATATGCTAGATAAGCTAAACACCCACGGGAGATCAACTTTCTAGCTCGAAGACAAGAGATGATCCCAGATGGTGCATGGCTAACAGAACCCTGCCACACAACCGGGGATACACCGGGCACAGCTATGGTAATGATCTTGGCATAACAATCCAAAACCATGTGGTGAGGGGATAACCAGTCCATGCCCAGTATCACATCAAAATCTAGCATATCCAGAATCATCAAATCAACCCAAGTCTCTGAATCACCAATAGATAGCATACAAGATCTCACAATCCGATCCACAACTAAGGAATCTTCTACTGGGGTTGAAACAGAAACAGGAACAGATAATGGCTCACTAGCCAACCCCAAACAAGGACAAAGTAGGCAGATACATATGAACAAGTGGATCCAGGATCAAATAAAACCATAGCAGACTGATGGCACACAAAAATTGTACCTGTAATCACAGCATCTGAGGCCTCTGCCTCTGGTCTCTTAGGGACCGCGTAAAACTGACGACGACCTCCACCTGCCCGACCGCCATCCCTACCACCTGCTCTGCCGCGCGGAGCACTACCTCTACTCTGACGACCACCCCCTCTAGCCGGAGGCTGAACTGCTCGTAAAGGCTCGGCCAACTGAACGGTATCCTGCTAAGGGCAATCTCTAGAAAAATGACCAATCGCACCACAAGTAAAACAAGCCCCTGACGGCCTACTCAGTCGAGATAAACCAGTAGATCCCGTATGACCACCACGACCTGATGCCCCAGAAACTGTACCTCTCGAAGACTGGCCGCTATAGCCCTGATGGTTGCTCTGACCCTGCTCGAACTGGGTACTACCGAAAGTCTGAAGGAAAGCCTGAACCGGTCGGCTGGACTGACCCTGGTACTGCTGTGGCTGATAGTTCCGGCTCCACTGGCCAGGACCTCTACCACCATATCTGGAACCACTGTAGACACCCTGATGCCGAGGCCTCTAATCTCTGGACTCCTGATCATGTTGCTATAAGTCCTCCACAGTGCGGGCATAGTCTACGATAGCCTGAAATGACCGACCACTGGCGATCAATATCTCAGCTGGCTGCCTGATCTCTGGCCTCAAACCCCATACAAATCTGCGAATCCTATCTACCTCGGTAGGAATGATCATAGCTCTGAACGGTGCTAGCTGATGAAAATGGGTCTCATACTCTGAGACAGTCGTAGACCCCTGCATAAGGTGAGTAAACTGCTCCCTGCGACGCTCACGATCACTCTGAGGTAGGAACTTGTCCATAAAGGCCTCATAAAACTCAGACCAGGTCAAAGGAGGTGACAATGGTGGTCTACAAGCAACCTGGGCCCTCCACCATAACTTCGCTGGGCCCTCCAACTGATAGGTAGTATAATCAACCCCGTGAGTCTCCAACAAACCCAAATGATGCAACATCTCCTCACAGGTAGTAATAAAGTCATGTGGATCCTATCCAGAAGTACCAGCAAACCTCGGAGGTGCTAACCTCAAAAACCTACCTAACGCCTTCTGCTTTGACTCTGTCATAGCTGGGCGAGGAGCAAGAGGTTGTGCAACCGATGGAACCGGAATGACCTCCACACGGGGAGCCATAGTAGCAGGCTGCGCTCCTGAGCTCGGTGCACCCAGGGCTACCTCCTGAGCGGGTGTCTGTGCCACCTCAGAAGGCCGCTCTCCAATCATACCCAAAAGCTGTAACAGTAACCCCCGAATATCTGGAGACTGAGCTGCGGCTGAAGCTGGCACAAAAGTGGGCACTGGAGCTGGTACTGGAGCTGGCGCTGGAGCTGGCGCTGGAGCTGGTGCTGGAGTTGGTGCTCGAGCTGGTGCTGGAGCGGGAGGCTCATCTCCGCGTGATGCCGATGATCTCGTACGAACCATCTGCGGAAGAATGAAGTAGAACAAATGAGATTTCCAGAAACTTCAAGGGTTCTACGCACGACACAGAAGCAAGAAAAGAGTCAAATTTCCTAAAATGTAATTGTAGCCTCCCAAAGATTGAGTACGGAAGTCTCCGCCCCGATCCGCAGGACTCTACTAGACATTGGCTCCTATACCGATGACACTGATGAACCTAGAGCTCTGATACCAAGTTGTCACGACCCAATTTCTTGGTCATGATGGCACCTACAACCCCCCAGTAGGCGAACCAATTCCCGTAGCCCAGGACAGTTAGTAATGGGCTACTATCTAACAAATAAGAGAACAAGACGAAGAGAGCAGATAAAAGGGATATAAATATATACATATGCGGAAACTAAACCAAACCCCAAGACCTGGTATCATAGTATAGAGCCAAACTACATACATGGAGTGCAAATAATCCAAAACTATATATACAGATGTCTCTGAATGGTAATAGAGTACATGAAGCAAAAGATAAACTAAAGCTAAGCTCCGATTGCCAAGAGCTCACCCTCAGTCTGAAGTAGTCCCCAACACATCTCCAAGCACGAATCACAATGATCTAACGGCGATGGCCCACGCTAGGATCTGCACCCAAAGATGTAGGGGGTAGGGGTGAGCACCAAATGCGAAGCATAAGGTACCCAGTAGGTATCATAGGCTGACTGGGCACATATAAGATAAAAGCGTAGTAACAGACAGAATAGAAGCAAGCAGACACAGAAATCAACGAAAGGTACACAGGAACTAGCCCAGAGGGAAATCAACAGAACCACATGTGAGGCTAGTAAGCAGATTATACACACCATAGGCACAGGTGAAAGTAAGAAACAACGCACCTGGGGTCCTTGCAATAACAGTGTATATAAAATAAGTTACGAAATGGACGGTATACCGGTAACCTCAAGTGTAAGAAGAAGAGAGAAAGAGTAATGATAGGCATGCTCAGAGACATGAATCAACCTCAACTAATCATATCAATCTTAAATCCATAAACTAACAGTCTAGCAGTAACCAATTTCATACTTAACCGTAACAGGGAACAATTCTGTAAGAAAATAGCAAAAGTCTACCTACAGTCCCCCGGCCGCCTATACAACCGAGGAACACAAACAAGTGAAAACAAACCCTTTGGCATCCCATACTACCGGAGCGTACAATCAACAAACAACAAACAAAGGTGGAGCCTCAAACAATGAATGATATGATGCATGAAGGTCTCAAGTGAAATGGTATCTCTGTATGTACCTCCTCCGGTGTCGATCCTGCCCAGCAGGTAGGTTCCATGGAAGGACACTGCCCGTATACCTCTACTCCACCGTATACCCTTCCTCCGGCATACGTAGCCCATAGCCCCTGGCCCGGATGGCAAGGTCCATGGAGGTCCTAGACCCCATACTAAAACTCAGTATCAAAACATGTCGTCCGGAAGCAAGTCCGGTATCAAGATAGGGACCCAGTCTCGAATATGCATGCCCAGACCCTGTCCAGGACTAAAGTAGTAGGAAAATATCTCAAAAAAAACCCTCCAAGGGTGCCCGGGCATAACCGGGTCTAAACAGTAGAAAGTCATCTCAGGTGCTTGGTCCGACAGAGGCTAAAAATCATCTCAAGTAGCAAGAAAACTCAACTAGAACCCCGGCCCTGCCGAGTCTAGCGTTAGTAGTAAAACTGGTGTTTTAAAACATAATTTTACTTCCTTTTACCCAGGAATATTCACAAGTTAAATCAAACCATTTCCAAATTATTTCCATAAAAAACGGACCCCCCGGGCCATGCAAGGTTTAGAAAATAGTGCCAGTAGGCCCGAAGCCAAAACCATTATAAAACATGGATAAAACCTCTTTATATGCATGGAAATGGTATGATCACACACAATAGCTGCCCAGCAGCTCACAATCAACCTATCGACCCTGCACAGGCCCACAGCTACTCAGCAAGCATAACCAGCCTAGAAGGATAATTCTATGCCCGGGACTCACGGACATTCCCAAAATCCCACCTTCTATGTTCCAGAGTCAACAAGGCCGCACAGGACCACAAGGGTAAATAAAATATATCGGCAAGTACTGCAAGCAACGGAGGAACAAAAGTAGGCGGACATGAATAATGCGGTCGAGGTCTGTGGTACCAACCTAATACACCAACCCAAGGATGCCCATTAATACAATTTTATCCTATATATGCGGAGTCTAGAGAAAGTAAATCGTAACCTACCTGTCGTCCGATGACAAGCTTGAACCTCTCCGAAAAAGCTACAACACGAAATCAAACTTGAACTCGGGCTTGAATAATTTGACGTAGATAATTAATTTCCTTCAAAAATTTAATATAACGTCAACATATAATTGGTTTCACCAACCCCTTCTCTGTATGCGTATGTATGTATATGGAGCAGTTAACAAACATTACACTTGGTAATGAATGAAACTCAAAAGTTAAAAGAACTTTGTTACTTCCAATATAAACAGCAGTAGCTAATTGTTGGTAAGTGATGGCCACCTAATGGACAAGTGGCAGCATGCATTTTGGTGTGGCATCCCTTGATTCCACGTGGAATCTTGGTGTCACACCATAATATATTCTTTTTCTGATTATGTATATATTCGGGTATTGCATAAGTTCGTGGTAAAATAAATATAATTTTTGAATATATCATAATTATTAGAAAATCATTTCAAATAAAACCTACTATATTATAATAATAAATTTCAACATAACTAAATTTACTATCTCCGTTAAAATATTACAATGTATAAAAACCTTATAAAATAAATACATATTCAATTATATCGTAACAAAATATTTTTCATAAACTTTTAAAATATTTTAAAAAGGTAATAATAATATAACTTTTTACCAAATTCAACTTTAAAATAAAATATTTTCAAATATACGCGCGATGCTAATAAAATTCTTAAGCTTAGGCTCGTAATTCATCATCGCACGATTTTGATACTCAAGAACTCTCTTGGAACCCTCCCTTATATGTTCTCACTGTATCAGAACTGAAATAGCATTTTAAAACATGAAGTTGAGGCTTTAAATCGAGTTTGACCTGACCCGGTTCGCGACCTGGTTCGCAACTCAGTTTCTGCCAGACAGTCCGCGGTAAAACATTAATAACTTTTTACTCCGAGATCAGTTGAATGTGAGGTTTTGTGTGTTGGAAACTAGACTCATAGACCTTCAATTTGGTATTTTGGGGGACTTCTAACTCTTTATATATTGGTAGAAAATCCCAGAAACATTTACCCAAAGTTCAGAAAATTTATTAAAGGAACTTACGATAACTTTTGCCGACTTACTTGTCTTCAAAACTTATCATACAACCAAATAAATGGACCTGGCACCAAAATACCGGTCTTGACAAGCCTTAAGTGACTTGGGACTGCTACAAACAAGCTCTAACGGTTCAAGGAAAACGTATACGTGGAAATAACCGAAAGGGTCATTACAGTTTTTCCTTCAGATTTCTTCTCCAAGTTTTCATCCCAGAGTTCTAGCTAGAATTTCTTTAAATTCAGGTATATGGATATTCAATGTGAGTTTTCTTTCACACTTATGCCCAAAACTTCATATTTTTCATTGATTTTATGAAATTATGAAACTAGGGTTCTTATTCAATTATAAAGTTTTCTTGCAGATTCAGTTTACTTATGTTTCTACATGATTCCTAATCCTTAATACATGATTCAGGATGATTTTCTACAAGTATTTCTTAAACTTATGATTTAAGAATGAATTTAGCAAAATTTGACATCATTACGTGTTTTCAAGCAAAATTGGCATGTTCCGATAAATGAACTCAAGTATTTATGAAAATAGCATGCCTAGTTCCTAGAGTTATGAAATTTAGCACGAAAATGTTTTGAACTAGTGCCATGTTATACCTTCAAGAATTATGTTTTCATGACTTGTATGACATCATGATATGCCATCAATGCTTATGAACCATTTTTCAAAAGTAAAGTTCATGAGTAGTATGACATCCAGATTTGTCATCCATGATTAGGAACAGTTTTGACATCTAGATATGTCCACATGAATTATGAACAGTTTTGACATTTAGATATGTCACATGTTATGTATGAGCTATATAGTATATTTTAGAAGTAGTATTAAGCACTGAACTGACAAGGGTTCCAGATAACCCAAGCCAAGAACTACGTTGCCAGGTAGGATTTATTCTCGGGCTCATAATAGTGGTTCAACTGTAAACATGGTTTAGTACCCTGGAAAGGTACAGGACAATTCTTCCAACTAGGGTACAGAAATTGGATTCCATGTAGCTCACATAGTCTATGTCATGTTACAAGAAACTCCCACATAAATGGTTTTAAGTATTTGAATGCATTTGACTACCAGTTTTCAAGTTCAGATTTACTACTTATGATATATGCTTATGAGCATGTTTTCAGCTTAAGATATTACTTTGAGTCATTGCATTTTAGTTTTTACTACTATTGTATACTTTCATCCTTAAATATATTCCAAATATGTTTTACCATGATTCATGCATATCTCACATACTCAGTACATTTCATAGTACTGATCGCATACTCTTTTTTGTTGCATCATTAATGATGTAGATCCAGTAGCATGTTTTTAGATTTGTGGCTAGTAGTTCAGTAGCATCTCCAGCTAGCTTTGTGAGTCCTCATCATTCGGGGACTTAGAGTTATTCAGATTGTTATTTTATTTCAGTTTGTTTGCAGTCATTTAGAGTTAGCTAGGGTTCCTGTCCCAACAACTCATTAGTAAGTAGAGGCTGCATAGACAGACAGTTAGTTGTATCAGTTTTCAATTGACTTCATATTTCAGTTTATGAAAGTTCATTTTATTATAATATTCTTCAAGAGCTCAACACATTTTTTAGCTTTCATATTATCTTTCAGTCTGTATCTCAGTAGTATTTCAGGCCATGGGTTATCTTGGGGTTAATTGTGACTCTAAGAACTGTGTTACATCCAAGGGTAGGCTCGGGGCGTGACAATAATTCTCTGATGTACTGGTGGATTTAATAGGTAAGAAATGGGTTGATTTTGTCAATCGATCAATGATCACCCAAATATAATCATACTTATAAAAGAAATGAGGAAAACCTGTAAGGAAGTCTATATTAATGTCCCCTCATTTCCACATTGAGATTCTTATGGTTTGTGCTAGACCGCCAGGCTGGTGATACTCTATTTTTACTTATTGACAATTAGGGCATTGTGCCATATAATCTGCTATATTTCTCTTTATATTGTCCCACTAATAAATTTCTTTCAAATCATGATATATTTTTGTATCACTTGGGTGGATAGAATATTGCAAACAGTGCACCTCAGTCAAAATCTTCTCCCGCAATCTGTCCATATTAGGAATACACAACCTACCTTGGTTCCTTAAGTGTTATCTCCTGCAAGCTCGAATGTGGAGACTTTATGTTGAAAAATACCTTCTTTATACTATTTTAATATTAGGTCATCATATTGTCTCTCCTTCGCCATTTTAACTAAGGATGACTCTGCAGTACTCTGAACCAATATGCCTCCATCTTCAAAGTCAATTAACCGGACACCTAAGCTTGATAGCTTATGAACCTCTCTGATTATATTTCACTTTGTTGCAGGCAAGTATGCTAGACTTCCCATAGATTGGTGACTAAGAGCATCTGCTACAATATTTGCTTTACTTGGGTGGTAGAAAATATCAACACACCTAAAATTTAGCTCCCTTTGCTTAAATATGTATTGAAATCTTTTATGATGAGTAAATATATCAACATGAACCCCATACAGATAGTGTCGCCACATTGTTAGTGCAAATACAATTGCAGCCAATTCTGGATCATGTGTTGAATAGTTTTGCTCGTGTCGCTTTAGTTTCCTTGAACCATATGTTATAACCTTACCATGCTACATTAATACACAACCTAGACCAATGCTCGAAGCATCACAATACATAGCATACCCCTATGTGCCTTCTGGAAGTGTCAGTACTAGTGTCGTAGTTAACCTAACTCTTGGAAACTCTGCTCACACTTCTCTGGCCACTGAAACTTAGTTTCGTTTTGTGTTAATTTAGTAAATGGGATAGCTATAGAAGAAAAGCCTTTAATGAACCTTCTGTAATAACCTGCTAGCCCCAAGAAACTATGTACCTCTATTGGAGTAGTGGGCCTAGGCCAATTCTTCACAGCCTCAATCTTCTGAAAGTCCACTTTGATACCCTCACTATAGACCATATTTCCAAGAAAAGCTACAGAGTCCAACCAGAACTCACATTTGGAAAATTTGGCATATAACTGATGTTATTTAACAGTCTGCAATATTGCTCAAAGATGATCTACGTGGTCTTCCTCTCCACGTGAATATATAAGTATGTCATCTATGAATATAATCACAAACAGATCTAGAAAGTATTTGAAAACCCTATTCATCATATCCATAAAAGTTGTTGGGGCATTAGTTAAACCAAAGGACAAAACAAGAAATTCAAAGTGCCCATACTAAGTCTGGAAAGCTATTTTTGGAATATCATCTTCTCTGATCTTCATTGATGATATCCAGACCTTAAATCAATTTTTGAAAAGCACTTAACACCTTGTAACTGATCAAATAAATCATCTATTCAGGGAAGTGGATACTTATTCTTTATAGTGTAACACCCCGTACCTTTCAAAACCTATGTGACTAAGTAAATATCGACGAAGGTATTTGAGCTCGAGATTGTGAAGGGGTACTTTGGCCTAGAATTTGAAATGGTCAAATGTATATAAGTGTTAAGTTAAAAGTATAAGGATGAGGGTTTTGAAAATGAGATAAAACAAGTGAGGTGCTTGCTCGACTTATCTAAGCTCTTAGGTGACAAGTAGGTGCATCACCTACCTACGCTAACGAACTAAGTTCCGAGGGCCAATTACGGGCAGCAACACCATGGATTATTAGACCTAATGGTAGCCCAAATGAAGCTTAAAGTTGGCCCATCAAAGCACAACCAAATCTGGCCCAAACAACTACAAAAGGTAGCCACCAATATTGACCACATTTTGACCCAAGAGAAGCCCAAAATAAGCCACAAAACTTAACCCTTTTGAGGCCCAAGCAAAGGGTAATTTTGGCCCAAGTTTCTTGACCCATTTTGGCCCAAATATACTCAAAAAAGTCGGCAAAAAAGGTCCCATTATACAGACCTTTTGTTGATCAATATTGATGACAAAAAGCTGGAAAAAAATTATCTCTTATCTCCTTTCCTTTGGCAGCCCCTCTCTCCCTTTAGGGTTCTAAGAAGATCAAGATTCATTCAAGCTTAAGGTGAGTTAAACAAATTTTTATCTTGGTATTAATCTACTACATATAGCTAGGATATCCTATGGTAATAAAGACATGAACTATGGCAGCCCCTTTCTTAAGATTTAACACATAGAAATTGTGTAACAATTAAGAGATTTCTTCTTCTCTTGTTGGTGTATGTGTAGGGGGTACTTAAGCTTTTAAAGGCATCAATAAAAAGAGGATAAAAACACCCCTTCAAGTGTGGTAAGTAATCTTCCCATAATCATATTTTTGGATTGAAGTTCGGATGGACAATTGTTGTTGAATTATTGTTAAGAACTCACGGGACGACGATCGGAAGTCGTGGGTTCAATGTGTTGCTATTGTATTTCGGCATGGTGAGTGAGTTGTGTAGGGGCTGTTTGATGTGTTTTGTACTATTGGAGGCAGTAGGTTGGTGTGTGTGTGATGTGTATTGGATAGGGGAGAAAGATGTGACGATACACCTTTAATTAATCCAAAATACGTAAATCTGCCAGGGAAATGTTTAGCTACTATTTTGGGAAAGTTGCATCAGGTTTAAGAGCTAATATTAGCTTCATTATACCCTTGTGTTGTAGATTAACTTAATAAAGTAAAGTCCAAGTTGTGGTAAGCGCAATCTTCGGAAGGAACGAGGTATGTTAAGGCTTCTTTATTCCTTATCGGCATGAATCTAGAAATAGAACTCTAAATCTCCGAAAGAAGGAATTTGAGTATTCTGTTGTAAGAGATCTGATTTGGTAACTCAAAAATTCTTAAGGAAATAAGTTATACATTATGGTGATTCAAGTCGCCTTCTTATAAAAATCTGATTCTTTTTTCACGAAACGTAAGTTATCCTTTTGTCAAGTTTCTTCCTTGTATTGTGATCCCTAATCAAGCTTTAGAAAGTATAAAAGGAAAGTTAGCAAGTCAAATCCCCATTTTTATGTATTTGGTATGTTGAGTCCAACACCTAGTAAGCCAAGGCTAAAGAAGTTATCTAAATGAACCTTCATAAATAACAAGAATAGCTTTGAAGGTCAATCTAGTAATACACTTATTATGCGTGGTTTGCGTGTTAGTGTGTACCGAGGTGCTACTACCATATTGAGGCTATTATATACATATTGTGCACTGAGGTGCTACTTCCATATTGAGGCCATTATATACATAGTGTGCACCGAGGTGCTACTGCCATATTGAGGCCATTATATACATAGTGTGCGCCGAGGCGCTACTGCCATATTGAGCCTATTATATATAGGGTGCGCCGAGGCGCTATTGTGGTTCAGCGTGGGTTATAAAGAGTGAGTTGCGGTGTGAGTTAATGCATGTGTTGTGTTCTAAAAATAATAAAGGAGAAAAGAGCTTAACGAGTCTTACCAATTACAGTTTACAAGTTTCATATTATATCTTGTTCAGATTTACTACTTGCGACTTGCTTTTATGTTTCTACCATACATGCCAGTACAGTATTGTCGTACTAACGTCCCCATTGCCTAGGGATGCTGCATTCATGCCTGCAGGTCCAGACAGATACCCAGATTGACCTCTTCAGTAGGAGTTGCAGAGTTCAGCCATTTTGGTAAGCTCCATTCTTCCTGGAGCTGACGAGTCAGAGGTCTAGCTTATATTTTGACCAGGTTATGTATATGTACAACTTATGGGTAGTCCAGGGCCCTGTCCTAGATATGAGATATTTTACTTACTCCTAGAGGCTTGTAGACGTGTATATGTATATCAGTGTTGGGTATGGCCTTGTCGACCTTGTTATTAGCTATCTACTATGATAATAGCCTTGTCGGCCTTGAGTTGCTTACCTACTATTGAGCTTTCAGTGTTTCAAATTGCTATTCTTAGAGACCTTGTCGGTCTCAGACCCCCAGCAGGTTCAATAGAGATACACTCTATTTTGACACCCTTGGCCTTTTGGAGCTCCGGGTGTTGGTCATGCCTCCCATGGTTTGGGGCGTGAAAACTTGGTATCAGAGCACGTCGAATCCCAGGGATTCTACAAGCCGTGTCTAGTAGAGTCTTGCTTATGGGTATGTTGTGCACCATACCTATAATCATAAGGCTATGGGACATTTAGGAAAGGTTATCCTTCTTTCATCTGCTAGATCGTGTTTGAAGTCTAATTCATGTTTTTCCATTCCTTGTTTATAGAAATGCATGTGACCAGACAAATGAGTAGCCGACGGGTTGGCACGGATACGGGGGAAGGTACTTGTCGTTCCCCACCTATCCGAATGGATAGATTTGAGGCTCAAAGTGAATCACCGACACCAAAGATCCTAGTTCATCAAGTACCTGATGAGACTAGAGGGGATCCAGTACCCCTGACCCCACCTGCTCCAGTGGCATCTTAGATAGCTAGAGATGAACCAGCACCTTTAGCTCCTCCACCTGAAGCAGAGGACCAGGACATCAGGAGTGTTGTTCGATTATTGACCCAGATGGTAGCCACACAACAACAACAAATTGGGGCATCAGCGAGTGCTAGGTCAGGTGGCTCAGAAAGTTCTAGGGCTCGAGAGTTTATCTGTCACGCCTCAAATTACATTTAGACGGACAGGCACTCGATGCCCTAAAGGCCCGAGAGAACCAGCTTATAACCTGTGATTCATCATGCATATAACTATGACAATTAAGAAGTTTTGACTATAGATAAGCTGCCTGAATAACAAGACCAACATAGATAGGCCCAAAACTTATGTACACGATCTGGCCATCGAGGCCACAACTGTTAAGAGCAAAGACATAACTAAGTTTTACTTTAACATTGGTCTACAAAGCCTCTACAAGATAGACAAACTTAGTTTAGGTCGGGACAGGTCCCCGCCTTACCCTTAACTATACAATACCCAAAATATATACCAAAGACTCGGTAAAGCCCCGAATCAACCTGGAGCTCACCAACAGCAGCCGAGTGTCCTGTGCTCCTACTGGGGAGTTCTACTAGCCAGAGTACATGTGCCTGCGGCATGAAATGCAGCATCCCCATGAGGGACGTCAGTACGAGAGAATGTACTGAATATATAAGGCATAAAGTAAACCATATGAAAACAAGAGCTCAAATAGAATAAGGTATCAGTGCATAAACATGTAAATAAGAACAGAAGATCACATTCGCTTACACTTGCGAAATCATGTATATTACGTTCTTTGGTTACTCTTCTTTGCTTTATGATCATTGTAAGGCATGTAATACACGTGACTAACTGATCAGTGGTAGAAGAGGAGTCCTATGCTAGGCAATTTAACCCCTGGGATGCTGCCCTCATAAATATACAAATTGGGATCGACCCATGCTAGGCTTTCGCCCCTAGGCTGCCACCCATAAGTACACAAATAGGGATCGACCCATGCTAGGCTTTCACCCCTGGGCTGCCACCCACACATATACAGATTACTTCATTTAGTTTCTTTAATCTTTGTTGTAACCTTTATTGAGCTCAAAACTATGGACCAGTAGTAGAAGACATGTGGACATGCACTTAAGGCAGTAACAATGATATAAGGAACAAACGTAACATCAACGTACTGTTTAGGAGCTTATATGATACAATGAACCTCATTTGGCTTAGAGAATAACTCACAAAGCTTGTTGTTGAAACTACCTTTACTAGGAAACTCACTTCGTTGGTAACAACACAAATATAAGAGTTCATGCCAAGGAATATGAAACTGAGAAACCTTACATACCTTGTTGTGTAACTCGGATATTACAACGAATTAAGCTTCCCTCTTTCAGATTATTTATCTACAATGAAATACGTGGCAAAACTAGTATTAGTAGCTAGTTAACTAATTTGGGCTACTTGATCCCACTAAATCAGTAACTAGGCAGTAAGCTCGTAATTGATCAAACCAAGAGTGTTCCTTTCACCTCTTCCCTTCTAATCATATCTACATACTGTACGACCTTCTCATAAGGTCCCTTGAAACTCTTCCGACTTCATAACATATACCAAATAACATACAAAGGTGTGCAGGCAGCAAGTTAACATAACACCCAATTAAGTGGTGTATTACCACACCCTCCTTCCATACTTCAATACAACTTCACACACCCTTTTACAAGTTCAACCAAGCTGTCCCAAATATATATACATAAAACCGCTCCTAAAACAATCCCAAACATCCTTAAACATAATAAGAAAGTATTTTAACTCAAGGATTCCAATCACTACCCCATGGTTCTTGACACAAACACATACAGAATTCTCCATCAAACTTGCATATAAAAAGGGGTAAAAATGGGTAGTAACTTTACCTTAAATTCTGAAAATCTGTCCTTCTAACTTGTACTTCTTCAAGAGCTTGAACTCCCCTTCAACTTAGCTTGAAAAGAGTGACAATACTTAAGAACCCTAATGGTATTTTATGGCTGCTATGTGAAGCTAAGAGAGAGAGAAAGAAAGAACTTCTAAAATCTATTTTTTTTCAAGTTAAAATGAGTGAAATGAGCTGGTCTTAACCCCCTTTAAAGGGGGGCTGCTTTGGCCGACTTTCCTTGCTCATTTTGAGCCACAAAATGTCAAGAAGGTGATACACCTACTTGGCCATTTTACATGGGCTTTGTTGGACTTAACCTTATTGGGCCTTGGCTGCCAATTCATTCCCTTTCTTTCACTTCTTTGGGCCAGAATTTATTCAAGTGGGTGATGGGTGTACTTGGCCCTCTAAGCTAGTCAAAATAGTCTTAGTAGGTGATGCACCTACCTAGTTCTTTAGGCTGGTCAATAAGTCAAAGTAGGTGATTCACCTACTTGTCACCTACTAGCTTAGTTAAGTCAAGCAAGCAGCTCTCTTATTTTATTCTATTTTCTAATTTCTAATCCCTTTTGCTTTAACTTAACACTTCACCCTAAATATTTACTCAAATACAACCTTACCATCTCGAGTTTAAATACTTTTGTCGAGGTTAACTTGGCCGTTTACGTGCTGAACTGAATGGGGCATTACAGCACCTCCCAATACACATTAAACTATCACTGCTCATAATAGAAACTCGGTCCCTCACCTATATGACAAGGCTATATCAAGTGATATATGAATAGGACTAGTATATGCAGAATATGGGATGTTACATTATCAGCCTAAGTCCTCCTATATTTACAGGCTCTGACCCACGTAAGGATCCTCAGGAGTTTATTAATCAGACTTATCGAGTACTTCCAGTCATGCATGCAACAGTAGTGGAGGCAGTGGAGTTTGTATCTTTTAGGTTACGAGATGTTTCCATTTTATTGTTCGAGGCTTGGGATCGGTCTAGGGGATCAAATGCACCCCCAGCTGAATGGGAGGAATTTTCAGAGGCCTTCCTAGCTTACTATCTTCCACAGGAGGTTCAAGAGGCCAGGCTTGATCAATTTCTAGCCCTTAGGCAGGCAATATGAGTTTTCGATAGTACACCTCAGGTTTAATTTATTAGCCAGGTACGCCCCCGATATTGTGAGTATGATGCGGGCTAGAGTTCATCGATATGTGTGTGGCCTTAAGGATGAATTGATTAAGGGATTAACAATAGCAGCCACACAAGAGGATATGAATATTTCTAAGATACAAGTTGTTGCTCAGACTGCAGAGGATCTTGAAGTACAAATTGGGGATAACCAAAGCTGAGAAAGGGATCAGAATAAGAGGACTAGATCTACTGGGTCCTATGTAGAGCCACGAGGTAATGTTAGGCCACATTTTAATAGGCGATCACCCCACCCTACTAGTGGTGCCCCATATCAGTTGCAAAGGAAGAGGTATGATCGTTTTTCTCAGACTGGACCAGGCCACAGTTCAGGTGCATCCAGTTCCTATCGCCAGGGGCATTCAGGTCAGATGAGGCCACCTTTGCCACCTTGTGTTTAGTGCGGTAGGAAGCATCCTGGGATATGTCGCCTGGGTTCAAATACTTGTTATTCGTGTGGGCATCCTGGTCACTTTATGCGAGACTGTCCGAGTAGAGGTAGGGGTGAGATGTCCCAGCCTACAGGGTCGATGGAAGCTTCTTCATCTACTATTCATCCACCTAGGACAGGCCCACAGGCTACACCAGGTCGTGGTAGAGGTAGAGGAGGAGGAGGAGCATCCAGTTCAGGCAGTGGTCAGAATCGCACTTATGCTCTAGCCGGTCGCCAGGACTTGGAATCGTCACCTGATGTTGTTACAGGTACATTGACTATTTTTACTCATGCTGTTTATGCACATATAGATCCTGGCTCTACTCTTTCATATGTTACCCCGCTCATTGCTGGTAAGTTGGGGGCAGACCCTGAGTTATTGCCTAGACCCTTTGTTGTATCTACGCTGGTTGGTGAATCTATTATAGCTAGACGAGTTTATCGAGATTGTGCAGTGTGGATTTATGATCGTCTCACTTTAGCTGATCTAATCGAATTAGATATGATTGACTTCGATGTCATTATGGGCATGGACTAGTTAGCTGCATGTTATGCTAATATCGATTGTAGAACTAAGGTTGTCAATTTCCATTTTCCGAAAGAGACAATCCTGGAGTGGAAAGGTAATGCTGCCACGCCAAGGGGTAGGTTTATTTCCTACCTTAAGGCCAAGAAAATGATTTCTAAAGGCTATATTTATCATTTAGTCTGAGAAAGAAGCACAGAGGATGGACCAACGACTCTTCAATCGGTTCCCGTGGTGAGTCAGTTTCTAGATGTATTCCCGGATGAGCTTCCAGGAATCCCTCCAGAAAGGGAAATTGAGTTTGCCATTGACCTACTCCCAGATACTCAGCCAATATCAATTCCCCCTTACAGGATGGCTCCTACAGAATTAAGAGAGTTAAAGGAAAAATTAAAGGATCTACTCGAAAAAGGTTTCATTAGGCCTAGTACATCGCCATGGGGCGCACCAGTTTTGTTTGTTCGTAAGAAGGATGGGTCCTTGAGAATGTGTATCGATTACCGACAGCTAAAAAAAGTTACAATCAAGAATAAATATCCGCTTCCAAGGATTGATGACCTTTTTGATCAGTTGCAAGGCGCCAAATGTTTTTCAAAGATTGACTTGCGGTCGGGGTATCACCAGTTACGTGTTAAAGGGGTAGATGTTCCAAAAATAGCCTTTAGGACAAGGTATGGCCACTTTGAATTTCTAGTGATGTCTTTTGGGCTTACTAATGCCCCAGCAGCTTTTATGGACCTAATGAATCGGGTCTTCAAGCCATTCCTAGATGTATTCGTGATAGTATTTATTGACGATATCCTGATTTACTCACGGTCCAAAGCCGAACATGCTGATCATCTACGTGCAGTATTGTAAACACTTCAAAATCATAAATTATATGTGAAGTTCTCCAAATGTGAGTTTTGGTTGACTTCAGTGGCTTTTCTTGGCCATATAATTACAGATGAAGGTATTAGAGTTGACGGCCAAAAGATTGAAGCTGTAAGGAATTGGCCGAGGCCCTTGAATGCTACAGAGATCCGTAGTTTTTTGGGCTTAGCAGGTTATTACCGGAGGTTTGTGGAAGGATTTTCTTCTATCTCTGCACCATTGACAAAGTTGACTCATAAAGCTGCCAAGTTCCAGTGGTCTGATGCATGTGAGAAGAGTTTTCAGGAGTTGAAGGACAGGCTTACTTCAGCACCTGTCTTAACTCTACCAGAGGGCACGGAAGGTTATGTTGTGTATTGTGATGCTTCAAGGATTAGGTTGGGCTGCGTTTTAATGCAACATGGTAAAGTTATTGCCTATGCCTCGAGACAACTAAGAAAGGACGAACAAAATTACCCTACTCACGATCTTGAATTGGCAGCAGTTATATTTGCCTTGAAAATTTGGCGCCATTACTTGTTTGGAGTCCATCTAGACGTGTTTACGGACCATAAAAGTCTACAGTATTCATTCAAGCAGAAGGATTTAAACCTAAGGCAAAGAAGGTGGCTAGAGTTACTAAAGGATTATGACGTAGATATTTTGTACCATCCAGGTAAGGCCAATGTAGTGGCCGATGCACTTAGCCGCAAATCCATGGGAAGCTTGAGCCATGTAGAAAATAGAAAGATTGAAATGACAAGAGAACTACATCAGTTAGCTAATTTGTACGTTCGACTACTAGACCAAGGTAATGGGGGAGTTGTTATTCAAAGCACAGCGGAATCCTCACTTAAAATAGAGGTAAAGGAACGACAATACGATGATCTAGAATTAGTAAGATTGAGGGAGGAAATTCCACAACAGAAGCAACCACTAATAGAGCTTAAGGAAGATAGGGTTTTGAGATATCAAGGTCGTCTATGTGTACCTAACGTTGGGGAGCTTCGGGAGAAAATTTTGGCAGAAGTTCACTATTCCCGCTATTCAATCCATCCAGGAGAGACGAATATCTATCATGATCTTCGACAGATTTATTGGTGGATTTTAAAGGGAGTTGGGATGACCATTTGCCACTAATTGAGTTTGCCTATAATAATAGCTTCCATGCAAGCATTCAAATGGCTCCTTATGAGGCTTTATATGGACGAAAGTGTATATCACCGATTAGATGGTTTGAAATTAGAGAAGCAGGATTATTAGGGCCAGACCTAGTTAATCAGGCAATGGAGAAGGTGAAGCTAATCCGAGAAAGATTACTAACAGCCCAGAGTAGGTAGAAATCATATGCAGATGTGCGACGTCGGGATTTGGAATTTAATATTAGTGATTGGGTTTTCCTAAAGGTTTCGCCCATGAAAGGCGTTATGTGATTTGGTAAAAAGGGAAAGCTAATTCCAAGATATATTGGACCATACAGGATCATTCGGAGGGTAGGAAAAGTGGCATATGATCTAGATTTACCCACAGAATTGGAGAAAATCCATCCTGTATTTCATGTATCGATGCTACGAAGGTGCATAGGAGATCCTTCACGTATTATGCCTATCAAAGATGTTCAACTTTCTGAAGACTTATCCTATAAGGAAGTACCAATTTCTATCCTAGATTGTCAAGTTAGGAAGCTCAGAACCAAAGAAGTAGCCTCAGTAAAGGTGTTGTGGAGAAATAATAATATCGAGGAAATGACGTGGGAAGCCGAGGAAGAAATGAGGAAAACGCATCCCCAGTTATTTATGACTTAAAGATAGTATAGAGGTAATTCATATTCTTATGTTCTTGATACTCCTCCTACTATGCAAATATGATCAGGTTTGAACATGTGAAAATGATTACATTTAATTGTATATAGTTGTATCGCCCTGTGAGGCATCGTGCTGGACTTTTGCTGAGTTTCAGGTTTTTGGATAGTCCCAATTATAAAGGAAACTCTGCCAAAATTTCAAAAAAAATCCTAAGGGACTAGTGCTCTATATGCATTACCCTCATTCGAGGATGAATGATTCTAAGAGGGAAAGGATGTAACACCCCGTACCTTTCAAAACCTATGTGACTAAGTAAATATCGACGAAGGTATTTGAGCTCGAGATTGTGAAGGAGTACTTTGGCCTAGAATTTGAAATGGTCAAATGTATATAAGTGTTAAGTTAAAGTATAAGGATGAGGGTTTTGAAAATGAGATAAAACAAGTGAGGTGCTTGCTCGACTTATCTAAGCTTTTAGGTGACAAGTAGGTGCATCACCTACCTACGCTAACGAACCAAGTTCCGAGGGCCGATTATGGAAAGCAACATCTAGGATTATTAGACCTAATGGTAGCCCAAATGAAGCTTAAATTTGGCCCATCAAAGCACAACCAAATCTGGCCCAAATAACTACAAAAGGTAGCCACCAATATTGACCACATTTTGACCCAAGAGAAGCCCAAAATCAGCCACAAAACTTAACCCTTCTGAGGCCCAAGCAAAGGGTAATTTTCGCCCAAGTTTCTTGACCCATTTTGGCCCAAATATACCTAAAAACATCGGCCAAAAAGGTCCCTTTATACAGACCTTTTGTTGATCAATATTGATGACAAAAAGCTGGAAAGAAATTCTCTCTTATCTCCTTTCCTTTGGCAGCCCCTCTCTCCATTTAGGTTTCTAAGAAGATCAAGATTCATTCAAGCTTAAGGTGAGTTAAACAACTTGTTATCTTGGTATTAATCTACTACATATAGTTAGGATATCCAATGGTAAGAAAGACATGAACTATGGCAGCCCCTTTCTTAAGATTTAACACATAGAAATTGTGTAACAATTAAGAGATTTCTTCTTCTCTTGTTGGTGTATGTGTAGGGGGTACTTAAGCTTTTAAAGGCATCAATAAAAAGAGGATAAAAACACCCCTTAAAGTGTGGTAAGTACTCTTCCCATAATCATATTTTTGGATTGAAGTTCGGATGGACAATTGTTGTTGAATTGTTGATAAGAACTCACGGGACGGCAATCGGAAGCCGTGGGTTCAATGTGTTGCTATTGTATTTTGGCATGGTGAGTTGTGTAGGGGCTGTTTGATGTGTTTTGTATTATTGGAGGCAGTAGGTTGGTGTGTGTGTGATGTTTATTGGATAGGGGAGAAAGGTGTGACGATACACCTTTAATTAATCCAAAATACGTAAATCTTCTCGGGAAATGTTTAGCTACTATTTTGGGAAAGTTGCATCAGGTTTAAGAGATAATATTATCTTCATTATACCCTTGTGTTGTAGATTAACTTAATAAAGGAAATTCCAAGTTGTGGTAAGCACAATCTTCGGAAGGAACGAGGTTTGTTAAGGCTTCTTTATTCCTTATCGGCATGAATCTAGAAATAGAACTCTAAATCTCCGAAAGAAGGAATTTGAGTATTCTATTGTAAGAGAGCTGATTTGGTAACTCAACAAGTCTTAAGGAACTATGTTATATATTATGGTGATTCAAGTTGCCTTCTTATAAAAATCTGATTCTTTTTTCACGAAACGTAAGTTATCCTTTTGTCAAGTTTCTTCCTTGTATTGTTATCCCTAATCAAGCTTTAGAAAGTATAAAAGGAAAGTTAGCAAGTCAAATCCCCATTTATATGTATTTGGTATGTTGAGTCCAACACCTAGTAATCCAAGGCTAAAGAAGTTATCTAAATGAACCTTCATAAATAACAAGAATAGCTTTGAAGGTCAATCTAGTAATACACTTATTATGCGTGGTTTGCGTGTTAGTGTGCACCGAGGTGCTACTGCCATATTGAGGATATTATATACATAGTGTGCACCGAGGTGCTACTTCCATATTGAGGCCATTATATACATAGTGTGCACCGAGGTGCTACTGCCATATTGAGGCCATTATATACATAGTGTGCGCCGAGGCGCTACTGCCATATTGAGGCTATTATATATAGGGTGCGCCGAGGCGCTATTATGGTTCAGAGTGGGTTATAAAGAGTGATTTGCGGTGTGAGTTAATGTATGTGTTGTGTTCTAAAAAGAATAAAGGAGAAAAAAGCTTAACGAGTCTTACCAATTACAGTTTACAAGTTTCATATTATATCTTGTTCAGATTTACTACTTGCGACTTGCTTTTATGTTTCTACCATACATGCCAGTACATTATTGTTGTACTGACATCCCCATTGCCTGGGGCGCTGCATTCATGCCTGTAGGTCCAGACAGATTCCCAGACAGACCTCATCAGTAGGAGTTGCAGAGTTTAGCCATTTTGGTAAGCTCCATTCTTCCTGGAGCTGACGAGTCAGAGGTCTAGCTTATATTTTGACCAGGTTATGTATATGTACAACTTATGGGTAGTTCAGGGCCCTGTCCTGGATATGAGATATTTTACTTACTTTTAGAGGCTTGTAGACGTGTATATATATATCAGTGTTGGGTATGGCCTTGTCGACCTTGTTATTAGCTATCTACTATGATAATAGCCTTGTCGGCCTTGAGTTGCTTACCTACTATTGAGCTTTCAGTGTTTCAAATTTCTATTCTTAGAGACCTTGTCGGTCTCAGACCCCCAGCAGGTTCAATAGAGATACAATCTATTTTGACACCCTCGGCCTTTTGGGGCTCCGGGTGTTGGTCATGCCTCCCATGGTTTGGGGCGTGACATATAGTAACTTTGTTCAGCTGTTGATAGTCTATACACATGCACAATGAACCATTTTTCTTTCATACAAATAGTACATGTGTACTCTAAGGTAATATACTGGGTCGAACGAATCCTTTATAAAGGAGATCGTTCAATTGTGCTTTCAGCTCTGGTAGGGCCATTTTATAGGGTGGAATTTATACAAGTTGAGTACCAGATTTACATCGATACCATAATCAATCTCTCTATCTAGAGTAAGTCTTGGAAGCTCCTCTAGGAACACATCTGGATATTCAAATAATTGGCACGAATTGAAGAGTTGGTGTCTCTTTCTCAACATCCAAATCCCTTACTCTGACTAGGTGATATAAACATCCCTTATAAATTAGCTTTCTGGCCTTAAGATAGGAAATAAACATACCTACAGGAACCATGACACTACCTTTTCATTCAAGGACTGGCTCATTCAGAAAGTGAAATCGAGCAATCTTAGCCCAATAATCAACTATAGCGTAATAAGATGATAACCAATCCATACCCATGATGACATCAAAGTCTATCATATCAAGCTCAAACTAATTTGTTGTAGTGTCTCAATCACATACCATCACTATACAATTTTTATAGAGTCGTTGAACTATAACTGACTCTACAACTGGGGTTAATACGACAAATGGCTCATGTAATAAATGTGGTCCTACTCCAAACTTTTTAGAAATGAATCAAGTGACATATGACAGAGTATCCCATGGATCCATCAATGGATAAAAGTCATGTGAGAAGATAAGATACTTGTGACCATATTATGTGATGTTTTTAAATCTTGTTGACCTATTAATGCATACATACGGTTTGGACCGCCTCCTGAATCAGAAGCTTTACCTCTGCCCCTGACCTGGTATGCTAGTTCCTAAGGACCATGAGATAAAGAAGGACCGATTGATGATAATGCTACTATGGACCCTGTGAAGTGTGCTCTACCCTCTCTCTCGGTGTCTCTCTTTCTGGTCACAGGATAATTTTGTATCACATGACCAGGGACTCCATACCAATAATAAGCATCATAGTCTAGTCGACACTCACCAGGGTGTGATCTACCACAATGACTATAATAGGGCCTAGGTGGTAATCCCCGACCCCTACCTTTCTAAAACTGTGGACCTGGTGTCTTAGATTGCTGGCTCTGCTTAGGCTTTGACCTCCGAGATTCAGTGGGAGGTCGAGCGGTGGAATAGGCTGGTGGTGGTAGTCTTTGTAGCCCTCTACTGGATGATGCTCTATCACTGCCCTGATAAATGCCAGATGTCCTGACCCTCTTACTTTGATCCCACTCAAACTCTACTCTAATTTTTTATTGAAGCTCCTCAGTCTGTTATGAAAATATCATTATCCAAGCAATATTTATATCTTTACCTAATGATGCAATAGAAAAGGATGTATCAGGTCGGATTTAATACCACCCATAAATTGACGTACCCTAGCGTGTGTAGTACTGACCATCTCTGGTGAAAATCTAGCTAGATTAGTGAATCTGATGTTGTACTCTTTAACACTCATTTTATTCTGCTAAAGAGCCAAGAATTCCTCAGCCTTTGCATCTCGAATCTCCTAGGGAAATAAATGATCTAAAAAGGCCTATGTAAATTCCTTCCAAACCGGTGGAGGTATATCTGCTCCTCTAGAATCTTTCCGCATGTCATATCAAGCTGTACCCACATCTTTCAGCTGATACACTGCTAACTCAACTGCCTCTGTATTGTACATATGCATGACCCTAAGTATTTTCTGAATCTTATCAATGAATCTCTATGGATCCTCAATGGGTTTAGACCCTGTGAAAATAAAAGGGGCCATATGCAAGAACTCTCGAACATAGGAACCAAATGCCTCTCCCTAGAAAGATGTATTGGGGATGTTGCTTCTTATCTATGGGACTCAGCAATAACTATCTAGGTGAGCAAATGAATGGCTCCCCTGACATCCTGGTCTGAGGGGTCAGATGGAGGGGCTGGAGGTATTGGGGCTCTTGTAGGGGCGTTTTCTTATTGTGGCTGTGGATTTGGGATAACTTGTATAATGGTGCCACCCTGGGTCTCTGTATGATCCTCAACAACATGTAGTTGTGTACTAGGACCTGCCTCTAGGGCTATGGTAAATCATGGACTAGTTAGAGTTTTTTATCTTTGCAGGCATCTCTGTAGATAGAGATTAACGCACGAGTCAGAATTAATTTTCTATAACTTTTCTCTATGGCACAATCTAGAACATAAAATAAGGTCATATTTCCTAAATGTCCAAGTAGCCCCCCACTTATAAATGTGGTGCGCAACACATTCATAAGAAAGGCACTACTAGACACGGCTTCATAGACAATATCCTAGGACACTTGAACCTAGGCTCTGATACCAAGTTTTTCATGTCCCAAGTCTGGATGGGAAGACAAAGTACCATATATACATATATGTTATACAGATAATCTTTGAAAAATGATATATCAAGGATTCATGTACTAGAGATAATTAATAAGGTTGATACATACATATACAATAGCCTATGACCAACTAATACAAAACAATTATACTATAGTATCCACGAAGCCTCTAAATGACTAAGAAACTATGCAACTATCAAGTGGTTAGTACAGGGCTCCTCTATACCCGTACTATGCAAATATGTTCAACAAAAGAGAGTACTATCTCTAAACTAGCTCCAGGGGAAAATGAAGCTCACCGACTACTCTGCTGATACACGATAGTGCCTACTGAGGAAGTCTGCAACTCTGTGTACCTGGTCCTACATTTGAAATAATGCAGCACCCCATTTCATAGGGGTGTCAGTATATATATAACATGTATTAGTATGTAAGGCAGACAGAATAACAAGTATAGGTAAGATAGCACAATGAAAAAAATCAATAATGTACTCAACTGAGATATACCTCTGCCAGGAAGTAACCTATGACATTGTATATTATATGAAATTACTCTAAAATTATTAAACAAGTGTCTTCTTGTTTCTTTATTAATATGAGATCAAATGATACAATTCTTTGTGGAATCAAGTAGCTTAGTTACTTTCAAATGAATAAATGATAGCCTCCGAATATGATCCATGAGGGCTTTATATCAACTGCATAGCATATGAACTCTGTTATCTCTAAATTTCATATTAAAATACTAAGTCTCGTAGTCTATGATCTCTGAAGGTATGCCATAAAGGCTCAGCTCTGAGGGTCAACCCATAGGAGGGTACACTATATATGGCTCTACTTTGAGGGTATATAGCCATAATAGGCTGGTACACCCATAGGCTCAACTTTGAGGGTGTGTGGTCTTAGCCATGTGCACAAGGCAGCTTCGTATCATGAGTCAAGTGAATATAATATCTCTGACTTTCCCCTGCAGTCGCTTAATTTATATCTTAACAACTAATGCCATGAGGGCCCCTGAATACTCTGAACGTATGGAAAATAAACAACTGATATCCAGGAGTGATTACTATGAAGTATAGGGCAGATAACAATTGAATACCAATATCTATAAATCATAAAGACAATATAGACCCTCGTAGAGAAATATGTGATATAGGATTGTGCCTCGTGGTGAAGGAGGTTTTAGCCTTACATACCTTGATTCTGGGGTCAAAAAACATTAGTTGACAATAATCCTTCCTACCAGCATATAATCTACACAAAATTAAGTGGTACAACCATTACAAACAGCCCACAAAGACATTCTAGACATATTGGCACCATGTTCGCTATTAGGCAAGCGACTTGCTCGTCGGACTCTCTTTATACTTATGATTCTTTATACTTCCCTTCTCCTATTACATCCACATGTTAGACACATATTGAACATATTTATATCATATACTAACCATGTTGGGCCCATAAAATAGTTTGCTACAATCAAATGGACAACATATCCACACAATAACCAAAAACTCGGTGTATCGTCACACCCCTAATTTTAATTCCAAAACTGTCAAAACCAATCCCCAAAATGATTTATAAAACCTATATATCCAGTAATACATACAATAGGGCCACCAAATAGTATGACAAAATCAAAATAACTTAAACTCACGGCTTCCAATCATTGTCCCATGAGTTCGTACAACAATTACATCTAAAATTGCCTCTTTCTTCTCATATATAATAAAGGATGGAGGGGCAGAACTTTACCTTTATTTTATGTGAATTTAGTATCAATACTACACCTCTTTAATTCTAAACTTTCCTCTTCACGGCCACACCTTAAAAAAATAAGAAAACAAGTCAATAACACTACTACGTTGAAAGGGGTTGTCAAGGAGTTCCTTTCTCCAAAGGCTGCCCAAACTTTCAAAATGTGTGGAATTGATGTCCACCACCATAACCATATTAAAACCATGATAAAATATAGAAAAAAAATATACCTTTAACCCTTCAAAAAACTTGAAGGAGCAAGAGTTCTAGAATGGAGAAAAGGGGCGGCTCTTTCTCTTTTCTTTGCTTCAAAGAAAGAGTTTATTTTTTGAGTTGTTTTAATTATAAAAAGATATGGAAATTTAGCTGAATATATGTTTCATGCCCCGATACTACCTCCTAGATGTAATAGGAGACCCAGGACCATAAGTGGTTCTAAGTTAACCCTTGGTCTTAGCATGACTTAAACAAACATAGATAACTTAGCGAAAGCATTAAACTGAAGAGATAAGCAAACTAAATAATCAATAGATCAAGGTCTAAACATAATAGAATCTGAAACCTCAAATACAAAATCTCTAACTATGTCTAAAAAGCCTCTAAACTGAATAATGAGTTGTTGCGACAAGACTCCAGCTAACTCCAAGTACTAAGAAGAAAATCATAAAAGTAGCTAAACTGATACTAGTTCTCAAAGGATGAGGACTCACCACTCGAAGCTGGGACACTTGCTAATCTCTAGCCACGAATTTGAGGGCCCGAGCCTGAATCTACATCATAATAAGATACAGCGTAAGAATATGCATCAGTACTATAGGATGTACTGAATATGTCAGATATGCAGCAATATGGTAAAAATATGTTTAAAATATATTTAAAGTTGAGTTCATGCTTAATAAGAGAAATCATAGGTAGATATTGTAGTTTAAGCATAAGATATGAAATAGAATAGCATAAGACTTAAAAGCTTAAAAACATTCATACGGGAGTTTCTTATAACCGATAATAGACCATGTGAGCAACATAAAATCCAACTATATAACGCTAGTTGGAAAAGCTGCCCCAAACCTTGCCAAGGCATGAGGCACCATACATGTCATAGCGTGGAATCACTTTCATGATCCCATTAGGTGATACATAACCTATGGTAGCAACGTAGTTCTGGATTTGAGTTATCTAGAACCCTCATCGCTCGATGTTAAATACTACTCCCAAAACATACATACAGCTCATATAATACTTGTGACATATCTGATATCAAAACTGTTTAAAAAGCATAAGGACATATCTGATGTCATATCAATATCTAATCATAAGTCTTAAATCTTAGCGTAGACATAATTCAAAATATACTTTTCTTTATATATTCATAGCTTGAAGAATTGAGCATGCAAATTTTACAATATTTGAGGTCATGTTATCTAAACATGCCAATTCTTACTTGAAAACATGAAATTTAGTGAAATCATGCTATAATTCATTCTCAGTACATGGGCTTTTGAAAACACTTAAGGAATCTCAAATAAATCATGGGTAATAAATGAGAAACCATGAATTGATGCTTTAAAACTGAATACATAAAATTTTTCCAATTTGGGTAAGAACCCTAATTTCATAAATTCATAAATCAAAGTAAAACTTGAGGGGTTTTGGGCATAAGGATGAAAGAAATCCTTTATTGAATACCAACATACCTGAATTGAAGCTTTCTTAATCTAAGATGAAGAGAAATGGAGATTTGGAGCTTGGAGCTTGGAGCTTGAGAGACTCTTTCCACTTTTGGGAAGATGAATGAGAGTTTTGAGGGGACTTAGGCTAATTAGGAAAAAAAAGAATCCAAAATGACCTCACTTAGGAGTTAAAAGGGTGGGTAATTACCAAAATAACCCAAGGACTTAATTTAGAAAAGTTGATTAAAATCTCGACTTCAGGTTCCACGAACCCTTTTCACGGACCGTAGATGGAACCACAACTTATAGTTTGAGGTCGTGGTTCTTGAGCCAAAATTTAGACTGTGGGTCATTTTTCAGGAATCAATAGTATGGCTCGTGGAACCATCCACGAGTCGTAGAAATCATTTGTGGTTCACTTGGGAACTGACTTCCCTCAGTCTGAGTTCCACGAGTTGGTTTTACGACCCATGGAACCATCCACGAATCGTGAAACTTACTCATGGTTCTCAGACCTGAGGATGGTCTACAGGATTAGTTTCACAAATCCTTTCCACAAGTCGTGGTTCCATCCATGGCTCGTGGACTGGGCTCGTGATTCCTGGAAGTTTAAAATATTTAGAGACTCTAAGTATAAAATATTACTCGAATTCTGGGGTGTTACAATATCTCCCCCTTGGGATCATTCTTCCTCGAATGAAGACTAAGTAAGGAAATTGGATAGAAAACAGCCCAACTAACCAACAAAACATGAAAACTGAATAATAAGCATGAAAACTGAGTTCTTATCTTAAACATACTGAACTAAATTCAGAAAACATGAATGTATGCTAAGATCATGAGGGAAACTGATGGGATAGAATTGGAGGGACTTACTAAGGAGGAAACTATTACCTCAGGTTGAAACTGGATCGGAAAGAAAGAGGTGAGGGTACTTGGCTTTCATGGCTTCTTCTGCTTCCCAAGCAACTCCCTCAACTAACTGATATCTCAAAAGGACTTTCACCAAAGAAACTTTTTTGTTCCTCAACCTCTGAATCTGATGATCAAGGATCTCCTCGAGAACTTTTTCATAAGTAAGGCTATCCTTTACACTCACATCTTCCAAAGGTACAATCAAGGTCGGATCGCCAACACACTTCTTCAACAAGGAAACATGGAAAATCGGATGAACCACTTCTAGATCGGTTGGCAACTCCAACTCATAAGCCATACTACAAACTCTCCTAAAAATCCTGTAGGGACCCACATAGCGGGGACTAAGTTTCCCTTTCTTACCAAACTTCATCACACCCTTCATGGGTGACACCTTTAGAAATACCCAATCATCAACCTCTCCCTAATGATCTAAACTTTCTCCATAGTCTCATGAACTGAATATGTACCAATAAAAACTGCCTCACCTACCTCAAACCAACCAATAGGAGATCTATACCTACGATAATAAAGTGCCTCATAGGGAGCCATCTGGATGCTAGAATAAAAGTTGTTATTATAGGCAAATTTGATAAGAGGTAAGTGATCATCCCAATTATCTTTGAAATCAATCACAAAAGCTCTTAACATATCCTCTAAGTTCTGAATAGTACGCTCTTCCTGGCCATCCGTCGGTGGGTGACAAGTTGTGCTAAGCTTAACCTGAGTACCAAGACCTTTCTGAAACGATCTCCAAAACTGGGATGTAAATTGAGTACACCTATCTGAAATGATAGACAATGGAACCCCATGCAATCTGACTATCTCATGGATGTCGAGTCTGGCATAATCCTCTGCTGAATCAGTAGTCTTGATAGCCAAGAAATGGGCTGACTTAGTCATCCTATCGACAATCACCCAAATAGAATCATGTTTCCTATGAGTATAAGGCAAGCTTGTAATGAAGTCCATATTTATCGCTTTCTACTTCCAAGTAGGAAGATCAGTATCCTGAGTTATACCACACGATCGTTGATGCTCTACCATCACTTGTTGATAATTGGGACACTTAGCCACAAAATCTGCTATGTCCCTCTTCATGTCATTCCACCAATAGACTTCCCGTATGTCACGGTACATCTTGGTGGCACCGGGGTGAATAGAATACCTAGATCTATGAGCCTCTACTAAGATCCGTTGTCTCAACCCATCTATGTTAAGAACACACAATCGCCCTTGATATCAAAGCACGCCATTTATCCCTTGGGAGAAACCCTCTACCCTCTGCTGATGGACTGCACCCTTCAACTGGTGCAAAATAGGATCACTGTCTTGTTTCTCTTTCACTTCAGCTACCAAAGATGATTCGGAACCATTTTTAATGATAACGCCACCATTCGTCGAATCCATAATGCAAACTCCTAACCGAGAAAGTCTATGGACATCCTTGGCCAATTCTTTCTTTTTGTCCTCAAGCAAAGAAATATTACCCATAGACAACCTACTAAGTGCATCCTCCACTACATTGGCCTTACCCATATAGTAAAGCACACTCATATCATAGTCCTTAAGAATCTCAAGCCATCTCATCTGACAAAGATTCAATTCCTTTTGAGTGAACACGAATTTAAGACTCTTATGATTGGTGAATACATCCACATGAACACCATACAAGTAGTGTCTCCAAATATTCAAAGCAAAAACCACGATCGCTAACTCAAGATCATAAGTAGGGTAGTTCTTCTCATGAATCTTAAGTTGCCTGGAAGCATAAGCAATGACCCTACTACTTTGCATCAAAACACAACCTAAACCAATCCTATAAGCATCACAATACACAATAAAGTCATTTAAGACCTTGGGTAGAGCCAAAACTTGAGCCGTCGTCAAACTAGTCTTCAATTCCTGAAAGTTCTTCTCACATAGATCATACCACTGAAATTTTTCCTTCTTCTGAGTCAACCAAGTTAATGGGGTATCTTTGGAAGAAAACCCTTCCACAAATCTCCTGTAGTAACCAGCCAAACCCAAAGCATCCACATGTTCCATAAAGACACTCCCTCAGGTGACTCTTTCCACACTTGTTGCAAGTAGGGTAGGAAGGCCCTTTTATAACACTCCCCTGAGACTGCGAACCTGCTCCTCTACCTGACTGATCATACCTAGGCCTGGCGACCTGAGTAGGAGCACTAGCTGAAGAATGCACGGGTCCTAATGACCTCTTCTGAAATAAAGAACTGTGTTTGCCTCCGAACCTCAAATGGCTAAAACCCAAACTCTCTGACCAGACCCTCTTGTTCTCTCTTGCCATTTCATTCAACTTATCTCCATTAATCTGGTGAGCATGAGTCATAAGTCTAGAAATATCCATGTCACCCAAAAGCATAGATGATCTGCATTCTTTCTTCACCAAATCTGACACCTTATAAATGAACTTGCTCATCTGATTCCTCAGATCGGCCACCATAGAAGGAGCATACCTAGAAAGTTGAGTGAACTTCAATCCATACTCCTGAATCGATATAGATCATTGCCTCAAATTTATGAACTCTTCGGCCTTAGCCTCCCTCAACTCTCTAGGGAAGAACCAATCAAGAAACGCCCTCTCGAAGCACTCCCAAATCATAGGGAGCATATCCCTAGCCCTAGCATCCTTTCACTGAGTATACCAAATGTGAGCCACATCTTTGAGTTGATAGGAAGCTAGCTCAACACCATCAATACCAACAACTTGCATTACATCCAAAATCTTCTTTACCTCATCATGAAGTTTTAGGGATCTTCACCAACTTTCGAACCTAAGAACTCAGACGAGTTCATGCGAATGAAGTCTCGAACTATGGCCGCAACTGCCCCACCTTGAGTGTGGACAGGAATAGGTGCCTGTTGATTGGCCTGAGTGGCCATAGTCTGAGCTAGCATATGAATATTATTCTTGAACTCTGTATTTGTGACCTCGGGGTTTAGGATTGGAGGGTTAGCATTTTGGGCATTGGCCTTGCGAGGAATGGCACGACAAGGAGGAATAATATGAAATACATACAGATCAGATTAAAGGAGTATTAGAGTTAAACTCTATCGCACAATATTGATCATGAAAGAAGTGAAGTTTTTTTCTAAAACATCTCATAGCCTCCCTCTCATAGATGTGGCACACTTCATACCCATGAAAGAGACTTTACTTGATGAGGCTTTCAGACACCCTAGGAATCTTGAACCTGATGCTCTGATACCAAGTTTGTCACACCCCGATGCTACCCTCTAGACATAATACGGGACCCGGGACCACAAGTGGTTCCAAGTTAACCTTGGGTCTTAGCATGACTTAAACAAACATAGATAACTTAGCGAAAGCATTAAACTGATGAGATAAGCAAACTGAATCATCAATAGATCAAGGTCTAAACATAACAGAATCTGAAACCTCAAATACAGAATCTCTAACTACGTCTAAAAATCCTCTAAACTGAATAATGAGTTGCTGGGACAAGATCCCAGCTAACACTAAGTAATAAAAATAAAACCATAGAAGTAGCTAAACTGATACTATTCCTCAAAGGATGAGGATTCACCACTCGAAGCTGGGACACCTACTAACCTCTAGACATGAATCAAAGGGCCCGAGCCTGAATCTGCATCATAATAGAATGTAGCACAAGAATATGCATCAGTACTATAGGATGTACTAAGTATGTGAGATATGCAGTAATATGGTAAAAACATACTTAAAATATATTTAAAGTTGTGTTCATGCTTAATAAGATAAATCATAGGTAGATATCATAGTTTAAGCATAAAATATGAAATAGAATAGCATAAGACTTAAAAGCTTAAAAACATTCATACGGGAGTTTCTTATAACCAATAATAGACTATGTGAGCAACATGGAATCAAACTATATAACCCTAGTTGGCAAAGCTGCCCCCAACCTTACCAAGGCATGGGGCACCATACATGTCATAACATGGAACCACTCTCATAAGCCCATCGGGCGATACATAACCTACTCTAGCAACGCAGTTTTGGATTCAAATTATCTAGAACTCTCATCGCTCGGTGCTAAATATCACCCCCAAACTATACATATAGATCATATAATATGTGACATATCTGATACAAAAACTGTTTGAAAAGCATAAGGACATATCTGATGTCATGCCAATCTCTAGTCATAAGTCTTAAAGCTTAGAGTAGCCATAATTCAAAACATACTTTTCTTTCTAAATTCATAGCTTGAAGAATAAGTGTAATGACCCTTCCGATCATTTCCACGTTTAAGTTTGAAGCCAAGCAAATCGACAAAAGTTATCGTAAGTTCTTTAACAAATTTCCTGAACTTTGGGTAAAATGTCTCAGGGCTTTTCTCTCAATATATGAAGAGTTAGAAGTCCCACGAAATACCAAATCGAAGGTTTACGAGTCTAGTTTCCAACGCACAAAACCTCACATTCAACTGATCTCGGAGTAAAAAGTTATGACTGTTTTACCGCGGACTATCTGGCAGAAAACGGGTTGCGAACCGGGTCGCGAATCGGGCCGGGTTGAACTCGATTTAAGCCTCAACTTCACGTTTTAAAATGCCATTTCAGTTTCAAAACAGTGATAAAACATAAGGGAGGATCCCGAGAGAATTCTTGAGTATCAAAATCGTGCGTTGGTGAATTACGAGCCTAAGCTTAAGAATTTTATTAGCATCGTGCGTGTATTTGAAAATATTTTATTTTAAAGTTGAATTTGGTAAAAATTATATTATTATTGCCTTTTCAAAATATTTTAAAGGTTTATGAAAAATATTTTGTTACGAGATAATTGTATATGTATTTATTTTATAAGGTTTTTATACATTGTAATATTTTAACGGAGATAGTAAATTTAGTTATTTTGAAATTTATTATTATAATATAGTAGGTTTTATTCGAAATAATTTTCTAATGATTATGATATATTTAAGATATTATATTTATTTTACCACGAATTTATGCAATACCCGAATACTTACATAACGGGGCAAAATCATTTTGTTTTAATAATTGAATTGCCACCTCCATTCCACGTGGAGGTGGAGGAGGTGGCCAGCAAAGCTAAGGGTAAGAGAGGTGGCATCACATTACCATGTTGTAATGATTAATCCATTAAAGGTTATAAATTAATGTGCTAGTAGTTTGCTGTACATATACTTAGGTATATTTTACTAACTTGAACAAAAAGGATTTCTTAAGATTAGTTCAAAGTACCTTGCTGCTTATTCACATTCAGGAGAATTTTTGGGAAGAAAATATGTTGGGCAGTTTCTTTGATCCCTGACAGGAAAATTTATTAGCTACGTCAAATTATTCAAGCCCGAGTTCAAGTTTGAGTTTTGTTTCGGAGCTTCTTTTCGGAGAGGTTCGAGCTTGTCGTCGGACGACAGGTAGGTTATGGTTTATTTTCCCTAGACTCCGCATATATAGAATAAAATTGTATTAATGGGCATCCTTGGGTTGGTTTATTAGGTTGGTACCACAGACCTTGACCGCTTTATTCATGTCCGCCTACTTTTGTTTCTCCGTTGTTTGTAGTATTTGTCGATATATTTTATTTACCCTTGTGATCCTGTAAGGCCTTGTTGACTCTGGAACATAGAAGGTGGAATTTTGGGAATGTCCGCGAGTCCCGGGCATAGAAATATCCTTCTAGGTTGGTTATGCTTGCTGAGTAGCTATGGGCCTGTGCAGGGTCGATAGGTTGATTGTGAGCTGCTGGGCAGCTATTGTGTGTGATCATACCATTTCCATGCATATAAAGAGGTTTTATCCATGTTTTACTATGGTTTTGGCTTCGGGCCTACTGACACTATTTTCTAAATCTTGCATGGCCCGGGGGGCTCGTTTTTTATGAAAATAATTTGGAAATGGTTGGATTTAAGTTGTGAATATTTTTGGGCAAGAAAGTAAAATTATGTTTAAAATCATCAGTTTTACGATTATCGTTAGACTCGGCAGGGCCGGGGTGCTAGTTGAGTTTTCTTGTTACTTGAGATGATTTTTAGCCTCGGTAGAACCGAGCACCTGAGATGACTTTTTACTGTTTAGACCCGGTTACGCTCGGGCACCCTTGGAGGGGTTTTTGAGACATTTTCCTACTACTTTAGTCCTGAACAGGGTCTGGGCATTGCATACTCGAGACTGGGTCTCTATCCTGATACCGGACTTGCTTCTGGACGACATGTTCTGATACTGAGTTTTGGTATGGGGTCTGGGACCTCCATGGACCTTGCCATCCGGGCCAGGGGCTACAGGCTGCGTGTGCCGGAGGAGGGGTATACGGTGGAGTAGAGGTATACGAGCAATGTCCTTCCATGGAACCTACCTGCTGGGGCGGATCGGCATCGGGGGAGGTACATACAGAGATACCATTTCACTTGAGATCTTCATGCATCATATCATTCATTGTTTGAGGCTCCACCCTTGTTTGTTGTTTGTTGATTGTACGCTCCGGTAGTATGGGATGCCGGAGGGTTTGTTTTCACTTGTTTGTGTTCCTCGTTTGTATTGGCGGCCGGGGGACTGTAGGTAGACTCTTGCTATTTACTTACAGAATTGTTCCCTATTACGGTTAAGTATGAAATTGGTTACTGCTAGACTGTTAGTTTCTGGATTTGAGATTGATATGATTAGTTGAG
>QJPP01005689.1:0-55342 GCA_003996215.1 Jaltomata sinuosa
CAGGTACCCCCTTGACCTTGACTTTCGAGGACGAAAGCCCTTTTTTAGTAGTGGATGATGTAATGACCCTTCCGGTCATTTCCACGTTTAAGTTTGAAGTCAAGCAAATCGACAAAAGATATCGTAAGACCTTTAACAAACTTCCTGAACTTTGGGTCAAATGTCTCGGGGCTTTTCTCCCAATATATAAAGAGTTAGAAGTCCCCCGAGATACCAAATCGAAGTTCTACGAGTCTAGTTTCCAACGCACAAAACCGAACGTCCAAATAATCTCGGAGCAAAGAGTTATGACTGTTTTACCGCGGACTGTCTGGCAGAAAATGGGTTGCGAACCGGGTCGCGAATCGGGTCGGGTTTAACCCGATTTAAACTTCAATTTTACGTTTTAAAATACCATTTCAGTTCCGAAACAGTGATAAAATATAAGGGAGGATCCCGAGAGAATTCTTGAATATCGAAATCGTGTGTAGGCGAATTACGAGCCTAAACTTAAGAACTTTATTAGCATCGTGCGTATATTTGAAATATTTATTTAAAAGTTGTATTTGGTAAAAAAATTATATTATTATTACCTTTTCAAAATATTTAAAAGGTTTATAAAAAAATATATTTGATACAATATAAGTGTAGACGTATTTATTTTATAAGGTTTTCATACTCCGTAATATTTTAACGGAGATAGTAAATTTAATTATGTTGAAAATTATTATTATAATATAGTAGGTTTTATTGGAAATGATTTTTTAATAATTATGGTATATTTAAAATATTATATTTATTTTACCACGAATTTACGCAATACCCGAGTTTATACTTAGCGGGATGAGAGGTTGCCACCTCCACCCCACGTGGAGGTAAAAGAGGTGGACAACATATTGCTAATAACGTAGCATGTTGCCACTTGTCCCACTTAACAATTGCTATATATAAAGTTAGTGGAATATTGTGACAATGCTTACTGCATAACCACTATTAGTATTAAACTTGTTCCATTCATTTGGAAAAATCACCCTTATGTCAGTACTCAGTATGTTCAAATATAATACACTGTTTGTTGTTCTTTGATTTGGACGCTGCATGGGTCGTTCGATGATGGATTGATTTAGAGATGTATCATGAACAACATTATTTGTTGTTGACTATTTATTTGGTCACCGAAAGAAAATCAATTATCTACGTCAAGTTATTCCGTCCCAAATCCGAATCCGATTCCGATTAGTTTTGGATTTTCTCGGAGTGGTTCGAGCTTGATTATTGTTGTTTCAGCAGCTTGTCGTCGGACGACAGGTAGGTTACGATTTAATTTCCCTAGACTCCGCATATATAGAATAAAATTGTATTAATGGGCATCCTTGGGTTGGTTTATTAGGTTGGTACCACAGACCTTGACCGCTTTATTCATGTCCGCCTATTTTTATTCCTCCGTTGCTTGTAGTATTTGCGGATATATTTTATTTACCCTTGTGGTCCTGCGAGGCCTTGTTGACTCTGGAACATAGAAGGTGGGATTTTGGGAATGTCCGCGAGTCCCGGGCATAGAATTATCCTTCTAGGCTGGTTATGCTTGCTGAGTAGCTGTGGGCCTGTGCAGGGTCGGTAGGTTGATTGTAAGCTGTTGGGCAGCTATTGTTGTGTGTGATCATATCATTTCCATGCATATAAAGAGGTTTTATCGATGTTTTACAGTGGTTTTGGCTTCGGGCCTACTGACACTGTTTTCTAAACCTTGCATAGCCCGGGGGGCCCGTTTTTTATGGAAATGATTTGGAAATGGTTGATTTCACTTATGGTTTAAATCATCAGTTTTACGATTATCACTAGACTCGGCAGGGCCGGAGTGCTAGTTGAGTTTTCTTACTACTTGAGATGATTTTTAGCCTCGGTTGGACCGAGCACCTGAGATGACTTTTTACTGTTTAGACTCGGCGACGCCCGAGTACCCTTGGAGGGGTTTTTGAGATATTTTCCTACAATTTTTAGTCCTGGACAGGGTCTGGGCATGCATATTCGATACTGGGTCTCTATCTTGATATCGAGACTGGGTCTCTATCTTGATATATGTTCTGATACTGAGATTTGGTATGGGGTCGGGGACCTCCATGGACCTTGCTATCCGGGCCAGGGGCTACGGGCTGCGTGTGCCGGAAGAGGGGTATACGGGGGAGTAGAGGTATACGGGCAGAGTCCTTACATGGAACCTACCTGCTGGGCCGGATCGGCGCCGGAGGAGGTACATACAGAGATACTATGGCACTTGAGATCTTCACGCATCATATCATTCATGGTTCGAGGTTCCACCCTTGTTTGCTGTTTGCTGATTGTACGCTCCGGTAGTATGGGATGCCGGAGGGTTTGTTTTCACTTGTTTGTGTTCCTTGGTTGTATGGGCGGCCGAGGGACTGTAGGTAGACTTTTGTTATTTACTTACAGAGTTGTTCTCTATTATGGATAAGTATGAGATTGGTACTGCTAGGGTGTTAGGTTCTGGATTTGAGGTTGATATGATTAGTTGAGTATTGATTCATGTCTTGAGCATGCCTATTATTATTCTTTCTCCCTTCTTCTTATACTTGGGGTTACCGGTATACCGTCCATTCCGTAAACTTATTTTGTATACACTGTTGTTGCAAGGATCCCAGGTGCGTTGTTTCTTACTTTCACCTGTGCCTTGGGTGTGTATATTCTGCTTACTAGCCTCATCTGTGGTTCTGTTGATTTCCCTCTGGGCTAGTTCCTGTGTACCTTTCGTTGATTTCTGTGACTACTTGCTTCTATTCTGTCTATTACTGCTCTTTTATCTTATATGTGCCCAGTCGGCCTATGATACCTACTGGGTACCTTATGCTTCGCATTTGGTGCTCACCCCTACCCCCTGCATCTTTGGGTGCAGATCCTAGCGTGGGCCATCGCCGTTAGATCGTTGTGATTCGTGCTTGGAGATCTGTTGGAGACTACTTCAGGCTGAGGGTGAGCTCTTGGCGATCAGAGCTTAGCTTTAGTTTATCTTCTGCTTCATGTACTCTATTTCCATTTAGAGACATTTGTATATATAGTTTTGGTTTACTTGTACTCCATGTATGTAGTTTGGCTCTGTACTATGATACCAGGTCTTGGGGTTTGGTTTAGTTTCCGCATATGTATATATTCATATACCTGTTATCTATTTTATTGGTCTTATTCTCTTATTTGTTAGATAGTAGCCCATTACTAACTGTTCTGGGCTACAGGGATTGGTACACCTACCGGGGGTTGTAGGTGCCATCATGACCGAGAAATCGGGTCGTGACAAATGTTATGCCGTTTGGGTTAAAAAATGCCCCTTCCGAATTTCAAAAAATAATGAATGATATTTTTAACCCTTTTAGCAATTTTATCATTGTTTATATAGATGATATTTTGGTATTCTCAAAAACCTTAGAAATGCATTTTAAGACAAGAAATGCATAGTAAAAGAACCCAAGATATCCTTCTCGAAGAACAAGAATACTATGAAGATCCAATTGTTGAGGCATATCATATTCTTCTTTTCTACTGTTCTTAACAGTAGTGTGCTTCTTAAGGATGTTCATAAAAATAAGATGTGTTGGACTACCACCATCTACCACCATTAATAACATGGCTCTGATACCAGAGGAGAGGCAGGATCGCTTCGATGTAACTACAGGTTCTTTTACGACTCATATAATCTGGGAATACAAAGAACTTTTACGGTTCCAATCTAGCCCAAATAAATGCCTCCACATGGCTGACATGGGCCTAACTAGGAACTCCGGACTAAGCCAAGTTCTTTCTTATCCCTTGACTATACTAGATCGACCTTAGAGACATCGGAACAGTCTTTTTCCTTCATCGTACTGATTCCCCATTCTTCTGGGGTGAATATCTTTTTTATAATAATTTTTGAAAAGTTATAAATATTTCTTGTATTTGCTGGGAAAAAATGCTGGAATTCAGCAGACCCAATAGATGAGAGTATAATCTCATAATGCATTCTATATTTATATGTTGGGACAGCATATGATCAAAATTATAGATATACAACATTATACATCACTATACAATAATATATAAAATTATTAAAAAAAGTGTATAATGTTATATATTGAGTGTATATACCTCAGAAGCAATTACGCAACTCATTTCGCAATCAACTGTTTCATAAAATCTCCACCTCAACTCGTGTTAGGGACAAAGATCACCATATTTGATTTGTGCTTGTATTCGTGTTAGGAATAGTGTCATTTAAAACTTTGAGAATTGAGACCCATATGTAGATTATTCGTCTTGCATATTTCTTGTTCATTTTGTGCTCAGTTTTTGAGTTTCAGAAGAGATTTCTGAATTTTTTCTTAAATTTTATTTTTGTGTTGAATTCCTGAAGCATTTGAGTCTAAATGTTGATTTGAGATTTGAGATTTGAGTTTTTGGTGATTGGGTGGTTTGGACAAGTGTATAAAGTTTTGAATTTGTTCTTGTTGTTTGGTTTGAGTTTGAGTGTATTACAATTTAGTTGGCATTGCAAGAGCTGAAATCATTTTCTTTGTGGGTTTTGTGAAAAATCATGTGACTTGAGAAATGGGTGTTGCTCAAAAATTGATTTTGATGGAAAGTGTAGTGCAAAGATGAAATTTTACAAGTCTGAGTTGTTGAAATTGTTGATGAATTTTGACTTAAAAAGGAAAAAAATAAAACTAGAAATGTTGGTTTATTTGAATTGGATGATGAAAAGGAAGAGTATGATGAAGACAAAGTGTGAGATATTTTATCATTGAGAAAAATGATAGAATGGAGCAGCTACAAGCTACAGCAGTTGAGGAAACAATTGTAATTGGACTATTTTTTGTAAGAACTTAAAAAGTGGGCTATATTTTGTAATGTAACTTTGTTAAATGTACTTTTATGTAATTTTTCCATATAAAAAGGGTTACTGCCTTTAACTATTTTTTCTCCTTTTTTCTCTTAAAATTGAAAATGTTAAATTAACTATATATGTCAAGAAATTGACATTAATGTTGTATCTTAATTCTGTCCTCGAAAGTTAATTAGAATAAAAGGGAGATTAATTTGATATTGGTCTTATGTAAAAATATTTGCAATCAATATTTGATTAAATTTTTAATTTTCTCTATTCCTTCTCATGAAAATAACTAGAATGAAAGAAAAAAGAGAATATAAATGCATGAACATGTTGCACGATAGTAGTCAGTTCAGTGAAACTAAAAAATCAATCAAAAAGCTTATTGATTTGATTCATTCCGTTTTATTTATTCGGGCGAGAGGGAGGTCGTGAATACCTGGATTACGAATTTTTTTGTTGATTGATATTTAATTGAACTCGATTGAAATAAACTATGTCTATTCAAATTTAAATGTATAAAAGACAATAAAACGAGACAATACAACCTTGAAGGCAATACACTCAGTTAAAAAAAAGAATTAATATTACAATATATTATTGAAGTCGAATGTTCCTTTTTGACAGGGCAAGCCCAATTTAAAAAGATAATTATCTTTTCTTCTGATTAATGTCTATGACGTTTTAACTTATTGTGATGATTCATTTTATTTTTTGGTATCATTTGTTAATATGTAAAAGAAACTTCGGATCTAAGCAAAAATAATTCTCTCATTAGTTTCAACTTAATTTACAAAAGATCATTTTTTCATAAAATGACGCAATACAACCTTCAAGACAATACACTCAGTAAAAAAAAATCAATATCACAAAATAGTATTGAAGTCGTATGTTCTTTTTTGACAGGGTAAACCCAACAAAAGGACAATTATTTTTTTTCTGATCAATTTTTAGACGTTTCAACTTAATATGATGACTCATTTTATTTTTTGATATCATTTCTTAATATGTAAAAAAAAATCAGAACTAAGCAAAATAAATTCTCTCATTTGTTTCAACTTTAATTTATAAAAGATCATTTTTTAAATTTCGCTCATATACCGGGTGAAGCGCGGTCAAATTTACTAATTTAAAAGGAAACTCATGATGTACCAAGAAATAGTCAGACTTTTAAGAAAAACAACCAAACTTCTGAAACATTTTGAAGAGCCGAAGCAAAATACATATTTTTGTGGAACACTTAACAAACTCAAGGGCATTCATTTTGTTATAAATATTAATTGGATTGTCAAAATAACAAGGATACATAGCACCGAATTTACCAAGAGACTCCCTTAATTAAGTTAAGGTGATTCTTGGTACGATATCTTGAAGTATACTTGATGCAACAACAAACCAAGAGACCAACAGTTGAAACTTAAGAGTTAAAGCGCTGAAATCACGAACAAAACAATGGCAGGACAAAGCCAAAAATAATGAATGAAATTGAGGTTCACATTTATAAAATTGCGATCAAGACAAGGCAAATGGAGATATCGACATGGATGCAAATGCTGGTGGCATCAACATCGCGGGTCGTTCGGGTTGCCTATGCTTAGTTTTTTCACTGTGAGAGTTATCATCTGCTTGGTTAATTTTTTGAATAATTAACTCATATAGTCGTCCATATAAGTTTTAAACTTAAAATAGCTATACTTTATTTTGATAACCCATTATAACCAACTTTCACATGTTGTCAGATTTTATGTAATTGGGACCCTGTAGTGTTTGATATGCTAATTAAATGCTTTTCTCAAGTTGAATATGGTGAAATATGGATTTAGAACTTTCAGAAAGACGATGAAGCGTGAAAGATGGATTCAGATTCATCGGAAAATTCAAGAAAATAGAGGTAGCTATTGTTCAAAGTTTTATTCTTGTTGAAGAAAAAGAAAAGGAAAAAAAAGTTGAAATAAAAAAATAATATTAAGAAATAAAAATCTGGTGGTGACGTAGAATGTCGTGTGGTGCCCACCTCACCCAATTTTCAGGCCATGTAAGTTTTTACCTTGTCACGGTGAAAAGGTGTTAAAAATATGGGTACTTTTGTTAACTTTGATAATGACAGGGGTATATTTGGCCCTAAAGTATAACTAGGGGCAAACTTAGCTAATAAATAAAAATAGAGGGGTATTTTTGATCATTTTCCCTTTAAAGTAACTAGTTTCTCTGCACGTGCTTGCACGTGTATTTTGTTACTCCCTTCATTTTAATTTATTTGACCTACTTTTCTTTTTACTCCGTTTAAAAAAGAATGATGATTTTTCTTTTTAGCAACTCTTCAGTTTTAACTTTCCACGTGGAATGTTTAAGGCCACAAGATTAAAGGGCATTTCGGTACATTTGACATATCTTTAATTTAAAACCAGAAGATTCAATTTTTTTTTCTTAAACTCCGTGTCAAATCAAAACAAGTTATCAATTTGAAATGGAGGGAGTAAAATATATAGTACTCCCTCCATTTTAATTTATTTGTTTAATATTTCTTTTTAGTTCGTTAAAATATATATATATATATTGGCAAATCTTGAATTTTAACTTTTTACATGACATGTTTAAGACGACAAGATTAAAGAATATTTTGGTACATTCAACATATCTTTAATTTAAGACCACAAATACTCAAAAATCTCCCCTGCTTTCTTAAATCACGTGTAAAATTAAAATCAGAAAATTAAATTAATTGAAGGGAGTAACAATCTATCTATCTATCTATTTATATATATATATATATATATATATATATATATATATAAATATAAAGTTGAAACATGGAATCGGTGATGTGATGCTTTTTGAGGCCTAAAATCATATTTATCTATTTTCTCCTTTTTTTGAACATTTTCTTTCATTTATCTATTTATTTTATTTTAAATAAATTCTTAAATTTAGTTAATCAACTTTTTATCTTCCACTATAATTATCTTCTTTGTTAGATATGAATAATAGTGAAGAGGATATCATGAGCATTACTACAAAATGAGGACATTGTGATTGTATGTGATACAACAATATAGGAGTAAATGATAGTATTAAAGTCCTAAAATCCCTTCTTTTCCTTCTATTTCATTTCTTCCAAATATCCATGCTTTAATCTGCTTTCTTATCTACTTTGTCACTTTCTTGATTTTAGATAAATTTGTGTTTCAAATATATATTTGAGGCCTTTTCCATTTAGATTTGCTATCATTATAATATTAATTGTTATCATTTTTTTAATGTGTTCTATTTTTATTAATTTTAGTTGAAAATATTGTATTCATCTTTGTCTGAAGCCTTTTTAATTGTGCTTAATTAAGTGTTAGTTTTTAATATTTTTTTCCTTTTTCTTTTTTTCTTATAATTTATTGACTTCAAATTTGTTGGTTTTGCAGGTTGTTCGTTGCGTGAATTTGTTGAATCTAAATTATTTTATTTTAAGCATAAAAAAAAAGAGAAGAAACATTGTGTAACACTCACAAATATACAAAATTCTTAGGTATTTATTATATTAGTTTCCTTGTTTTTTCTCATAAAGTTGTGCTCACAAATTGTTTGTGTCTATGCATATATATGAATTATTATTTTGTTTAATACATGAATTTAAACAGCAGGCCCAACCATCGCATTCGCGATGGTCCAGGCCGCGTTCGCAAAGAGGAAGCCAAGCCGGGTCCCAGTCGGCTACATCGCGAACGCCAAGGAACCCTTCGCGAACGCGATGGTCAAGAAACTAGACCATCGCGAACGCGATGGGGTCCCCGCGATCGCGAAGAGCAAAGTTTTCTGCAACTTAATGCAGCAACCAGCAAAAACACCAAGTCCAAAAATCTTTCGACGGACCCTCGAGATTCATTCGGAACCCCGTGAACACAAACCAACCATGCTACCCTATCAGAAATGGTATTTTGGACTCAATATAATTGATGAAACTCCCAACGGAGATCGTTTTAATGAAAAGTGGGGCCCACGCTCAAAACCAACTCGAAACTCAAAATTCAAAAATGACCTCGGAAGCCTCGGGACCCAAACCAAAGGTCTCCCTAGCCCAAAGTCGACATTCCGGAGCTAACGACGCTAACAGAATTTCCATCCGAGGCCGTCTTCCCCGAATGTTGACCAAAGTCAACCCTACCAGCCAAACTAACCCCAAAACACACAAAACCACACAAAATCCACCCGAAGGCACACAAACTCAGAATTCGATTTTGAGCGTGTTAACCAAGAAAGTTGACCAAAGTCAAAGATTTACCAACTTTAAAAGCTAAAACAGGGAAATGGTCACAACGACCTAACGAACGACCCGGGCACCGAACCGTCGGTCCCGGCAAGTCATAAATGACTTGGAGCCGCTGAGGGAAAGCTCAAAACGCCAAAAAAGGGACGAAAGGCAGAAAATGACCTGGAGGGTCATTATAGTAATTAATCGATAAGTCTCTGTGGGTACGATATGTGGACTTAAAATCTTATATTACTTGTACAATCGCGTACACTTACGTGTGCGTAAAGACTCAACATCTATCCAAACAGACTCTAACTGATGCCCTACTCAGATGACTTTTCACCATAAATCATGAGATTTTATGACTTTCCATTTGCTAATATAAACATGTTTTGAGAATCTGCCGCCACCACAACTCTCTGCAATACTAGAAAGGGATAATTTCAAAAAAATATACTTAGTAAATATACATTACAATTCCGTGATAAAAAAAATACATTACATTTTATAGCCCAAATCTGAATTTGATCATAAGTGTAAAGTGATTTTTTTGTATAACAATGTATATATTTATATATTATTGTATACTGTTGTATATACAATACAATTTTTTTATTTTGGTGATTTGCTTACTCCTCTTCAATTTATACACACTTATACAATGTAGATACATTATATAATTATGTATATATAATATTTAAACAATGAATCTACATTGTATAAGTGTGTATAATATGGAGAGGAAGAGGAAAATCACTGAAATAAAAAGACTGTATTGTATAAACAACAATATACAATACAATATACAAACATATACAACAAAACGTACTTCATCTTCTTCCTCGAATTCAAGCACCAAATTCGTCCAAAAACACCTCAAAACAACACCAAATCATACAAAATTTTATATTTATGCTCCTCAATGAATAACCGATCTTTTGCAATCATACCCACTCGAAGCAAAACTTATTTACGAAAATTTAATTTTTAAATTTTGAAGCTTGGAGCTTCAATAATGACTGAACATCCAAAAAATTTATGTTATAGTTGTGAAATTGTAATGTAAATTTGCTATATGCTTGGTGTATGAATTTTATAGACCCATATTTCCTTAGATGTTCATTAGTTGTAGCAATATGAATAACTATGAAGATTGGATTGTGTGTGTAAGAGAGAGAGTAATAATTTGGCTAAGGATGTAAAATAATTTTCTTTTTCTATAGGCATTGGGCCATTTTTGGTAAGAACTTAAAAAGTTGATCATATTTTACAATGTAAGGTTGTCACATGCACTCTTATGTAATTTTTCTACTCAAAGTTTTCCCCTGCTTTCAGGAAGGATATTTTGCAGTTCTTCTCTTCATCCTATGCTCATCTTAAATAAAAGATCATGGCTATTCGTGTTCCTCGTATAATCTGGAAGTCCTCGACATCAGTGGATGTTCCCAAGGGACATTTTGTTGTTTATGTTGGGGAGAAGCAGAAGAAGAGATCTGTGATACCCATATCATACTTCATTTCAAGACTTGCTAAGTCAAGTAGAAGAAGAATTTGGCTTTGATCATCCAATGGGTGGTGTCACAGTTCTTACCTGAGCACATCTTCATTGGCATCACTTCTCAGTTTAGGATTTAAGAAGTAGTTGAGATCATTTTTCAACTATTTATAGGCTTCACAATTTTGTATACAAAAGCAGGAGCTTGTCTTGTACAGTTGATTAGTTAGAAGTTAACTGGTGCTTTTTTACTCACAAAGATACTACTCTACGGAATACAGATATAACATTATTTGAATATCATTTGCAAATCAATATTCATTGTACGATTTGTGAATTCACTCACCAAGCTTCAATATCTTTCCAAGTGAAATCCATGTCCAAACACAATTTCAACTATCAAATACTCTTTTTCAATTTCTAACTTCATATACTCGTTTTTTCAACTTCAACCAAATATTACTAAACCTTTGTATTTGCAAACACTAGTTTTGGCAATGATTATCTGTAATTACTGAATCCAGTATGAGGACTTTAAGTGGAATATTGAAATTCTGGTTTAACTGTGTATTTCAAGTAAAACACTCTTTCTGTCCCAGTTTATATGACTCACTTTCTTTTTTAGTCAATCTTCAAAAGGATGATACATTTCTATGTTTAGTAACAATTTAACTTTAAAATGCATATTTTACCCTTAATAAAATGATTTACAGCCACACAAACATTTATGACTTATTTTAGACCACAAATTTCAAAAGTCTTCCTTTTTTTTTAAACTTCGTGCCAAGTTAAAGTAACTCACATAAATTAGGACGGAGGGAGTAGTGTTTTCAACTTACAAAATGTTTGCTGTGACACAAAATTAATAGCATTTAATTCAAAATCTTTATGAGAATTCTTGTGCTCCCAAAAGATTTTAGTGGATCAGAAGGATAGCAATTGTCTATGTTGGTGTTTATGCATTTTAAAATTAAAATTATAATATTAAAATGCATTATCTTTTTATGTTAGTGAGCATAAATTGGCAAGAATACGGTCATTATTTTTTGATGTAACTTATGTAACCACCATTGTCATGTTCTACCTTTTAATGTCTTGTAACCTATGTAACCCTCTAAGACATTATTTTCCCATAACTCACCCACATTACTACCCCACCTTCTTCTTATTCATTACAAGGAATAATTCCTCACCTATAAATAGTGATGGTCTTGCATTATATTATGTAGAGAAAATAGTCAAATACCTCCCCAATTTATTACCCAATTCTCAACTATACACCTATGTCGCGCCCCATTTTTTCTCGCGAAAAATGGAATTCAACGTGACAACTCACTTTTAGGAAAAGAGAGTGAAGAGTCGCCACCTAACGAATTTAAGGCGTGTTAGGGCACCGTTCTAACTAATTACAATTAAATTAAATTTTGAAGTCTACGCAACCAGAAATCGGGTAAGGGTCCAAGTTACCTCGAAAGGAAGGTGTTAAGCACCTTTCGAGTTCCACAAATGTGGGTCCCTGCCAGATTCGTTATTTATGTGGGAATAGGTGATAAATAATAGGTCGATTAATTAAACTAAAGACTATGTAATCAAACAAGTAAGACTTTATTTAAAACAAGTATTTAAGCCAATTTAATTACTAAAATCTAAATGAGAAAATCATGCATGAATTAACGCAAGTAAATAAATAAACAAAAAATCAGATAAGCGAGAAGCCAGAAGTGACACAATAATATAGGAAAAGAGACCTAATTACTAAGTGACTTAGTTAACTACCCCAAACAGATGGAAAGAAACAAACCTAGGTTAATTCTAACCTATTCGGATCAGCGCCCGGCTTATTATCGGAGACAATTCCAAAGACATTGTCGTATTCTGCTCGGGTCGATTTCCATCATATCCGTCTATCTACCCGCCTAAGTTGGTTATTAAGATTATTTTACCTAAGTGCGTACTAAAGAAATGAGAAAAGTCTATCGTACCCTGGTATGCCTACTCGTCCCACTTAATGTCCAAGAGGCATTGGACTACTATTTTGGATATGGGTCTAGACAATAAAATTCCAAGGCTACTTAATTAGACTCGGGATTAACGTCAATCAAAACATACATGTACTGGAAAACAAGTAGCACATAAATGATCTCACATAGGCCTCACAATTCGTACAATTAACACTTTATATAGCATGATATCTGGAGAACGTGCAAAACCACTTATTAATTAGTCCTATGAACAAAGTTTCTAATTATTTAACATGCTGAAAATAAATCTAATCCTACAAACAGGATGATTGATTATTTAACCTGCTAAAACTGTTTTTTAGCTATAGGCATGAGAGCTAATTAAATTAAACGTATAAGCAGAATCTTTAACTTAACATGCTGGGCCTAAATTAATCCTATAGATGTGGTTTCTGAATGTTAAAAAAAAGGGCTGAAACAGTCATACTGAACCAGTTTTACATTCTGAAACAGTTTCTAGCATGCTGAGCTGATTTTAACATGCTGAAACGATTTTAACGTGCTGAATCCTATAGGCATGACTTCTAGTCGTGTTATATGCAGAACATATTCAATACTATAGGCATGATTTCTAACATCATTATGCAGAAATGGATCCTAACTTTAACATGCTGAAACTTGATTCCTATAAACAGAATGATCACTTTAACAATCTGAAGTTTAAATCCTATAAACAGACTGGTTATTTAGCATGCTGAAAATTAACAAGTCCTATAAGCATGATATCTACTTAGTTTAAAAATGCTGAAACATACTGAACCAGGTTTAGCATTCAGAAACAGTTTCTAACGTGTTGAACTGATTTTTAACATACTGAAACTGATTTTTACAACTTAAAACATGGTAGCTAACTATAATAACTGCTGAAACATATTTAACTTATAAACATGGCAACTAAACAGAACAGAAAACTAGTTTTAAGCCATAGAGCATGCTAATTAATTTTAAAGCTGAAACGAACTTAAACCTATAGGCATGTTTTCTAGGCGTTTTCGAACAACTAAGGCAAATAGCACGTAGTTTGCCCCTTCCCATAGCAGTCCCCCAAAATATCTTATTTATCGTCAGAGTTTTACAATAAATTATTACAGACCGAAATAATGAACAGAATTTAAAGCTAGAGAACAGGCTGTCCCGATACTCAGAAATCCCGATCCCGAACAACTCTTCACCACCTCTAATCAGAACCTGTTAAGCATGTAAACGTAGGATTCGGAGGATCCCATTGCAACCCATAAGACCGTCCCTGACATGACAGAGCTCCTGAGGATCTCAAGGATCCTAGGCAGTGCTTATGTCAGAGAATAGGGGTGCGTTAGAACCTCCGTTCTCCACCAAATGCCATGAAGCCAAGCCAAGATGAACCCAAATATAATCATACAAACAGCCAGCAATACTATAAAGAAATACGACCCCCTTTTTTTACAAGTAACATTGATTCATAACTAAGGCATATAAATACTAGAAAGAGAAGAAATGATCAAGCAAACAACAAGGCATAAATTCTATAGGCATGCTGTCTACCGATTCAATACACATATATCAAGAGTTTCCATGGATAAACATGGATGGACTAGAGAGCATATCTTAAATCACAAGGAATCATACATTTGAATTAAAAATACTTCGATAAGAACTAACCAGTTAGCCGTAAACACAAGAAAATATATAAGCTCCGACCCTTAGCAATCAGTAGTTCTCAACCGAAAAAAGAAGTTTTTTTAGAATATCAGAGTAGTAGATGTCAAGGTCCCCCAAAATAATGAAAAGGGGCTGTTTTTATAGTGGAATAAAAGCCTGCTAGTAAAGGGGAAGGAATTAATTAGGGGGAGTCAATCAGAAAAATCTTTTCCTTAATCACATGTAGAATCAATTATTCCTCAAATTTACCATGACCAAAAGAGTGACCAGGATCCAGAAAAATCAAATAAAGAGAAATCAAATAAAGAGAAATCATTACCTTAATTAACACACATAATCAATTGGCATACAAAATTGGTCTGACCTTACCATAAATAACGAGTAGCCAAGTTGTCAATACTAAAATCTTTTCCCCAAAATCAAGTAGCCAAATCAGTTATGGACTAACAAATCAACATTTTACCATGATTAACCAAGTACTAATCTGCTTTAATCCGTAAAAGGGAAGAGAATTAATCAAGGGATGACGACATGTCGAAACGGATCAAAGTCTTAGGCCTGTCCCAATTTGAATTCCAGAATCAAAGTCGCCAAAGTTACTAGAAACAAACAAATACCAAGATTACTCATACACGAAAGGAAAACATAAATCATGCTTGACTGAATCAATTGTGACTTAGAGTAACCAAATAAATGATCAAAGAGAATTCCAAATTCCATAATCAATCAAGATAACGAGATGCATAGCTTTTCCCAGACATGGATATAAGCTGCCTTTCTTAATTAACAACCAGTCATACCACAATATGGAGCAAGATGAGAATACGAAATGGTAATCAAAACATGCTTAGACATCCTTTTCACAACAAAGTAAGCTCATAATCAAAATTTCAGAATTGTAAGAATCACGAGTTTTCACATATCGTAATAGACAGCCAAACACAAATGAACTTAATTGACCATGCATAAACATTCATAAAAAGGATTTTGAATCTCAGACCCTGTTACCGTGAAAGACGATACGCTTGAGCACACACAAAAAAAAAAGAATTCCAAGTCAGATCTCAATTGGATTTGCCAGATCTGTTGTATGGCTCATCGGAGTCCTCCGTTGTTCATCGGAGAAAAGCAAAAACTTTTGGGTTTTGGGGGTGAGGGTTTCGCCGGTAGTTCATCGAAGAAACAAGAAACTTTTGGGGTTTTGGGCGGAGTTCGGGTGGCTGTTTAGTAGAGCTCCGCTGGCTGGTGGGGTTTTGGTAGTGATTTTTTGGTGGAGATGAAGATGTGATGGGGAAGTGGTGGAGAAGTGGTGGACAGGGCGGCGGCTTTTACTGGAGATGGGTGGAGAACGAAGAAATGAGAGATAGGGATGAGGGGTTATGGTGGCTGCTTCACCGGAGATGGTGGAGCACGGTGCTTCGCTGTTTCGGTAGTGATGGCAGAGAGGGGGAAGATGATGGGGATGAGGGTGGTGGTGGCTGGTTTCGCCGATGATGGAGCAGCGGCGGAGGGAGAGAGAAAAGAGAGACAGGCGGCTGGTGAGGGAGTGAGTTTTGGGGTGGGTGTTTGTTTAAAAGGAAAGAAGAAGGGGGTTTGATCTCGGCCGTTGATCGTATTAGATCAACGGCTGAGATTGGATTAAACTTTTGGGATTTAAAATTGGGCCAATTAGCCCAATTTAGGCTAAAATTGAAATAAATTGGGTAGAAAGGGGCTAGGATTTAAATAATTTGAGATTAGAAACTGAATTCGGATGGCTATTTAATAAATAAACTACTCCGTTTATAGAATTTAGTAGATAAAATAATAATTAACGATAATTATCAAAAGATAAATTATTTTAAAAAATAAATAAATTACATATATATATATTGTACGTAAAATAAATGACATGTAATATCATATGAAATTTATGATAAAAATAGTAATAATAGAGAATAATTATTTATTTATATACTAATTTTAAAGTGTTAACACGTAATTTATTTAATAAATCAAGTAAAATATACAATAAGTTAATATTTAAAATAATTATTGTTATTAAAATAACAGCCCGAGAGGGGTATAGGGAGGTCAAAATTGGGTGTCAACAGCTGCCCCTTCCTTGCTCGAGAATGAAGGATGAATTGTCGGGCAAGGAACGTTGACGTAATAGCCAATTTTGTCCGACTGAAAGGATGATTCTTTTGAAATCGAAAGAACAAAATGGAGTTGTGAAAACATTGTGGCCGAGACTTCAGTTTCAAGTCGCCTACATATCTCGAGTCTTATGAGAATCAGGCCGTGTGTAGTTCTAGATTTAAAAATGAACGAGGCTCCTAGAGGAGATATACAACCGAACCTCTGGACGAAGACGTAGTTGGCACGAGTCGATTAGCTCAGAATAGGATGCGAGCGACGGCCCAGTGTTGGTGATATAAGGATAAGAAAGGTTGTGTTTTGGAAGCGAATACGATGGTTAATCTCGTTTCTTGGCTTGTTCAGCTTTTGGTGCCTGAAATTTCTATTATAACTAGATAAAAGATTAACATTTAAATAAAAATAAAGTAAAACATGATGCAGGTTCCCTTTAAGACTATGGAAAGTATCTTAAGACGGTATAAATGATGTCTTAAGCGATGATATCTTAGGGCCATGATACGTAAAATTAATCCTCAGGCCATGAAATGATATCCGCGGGCCATGAAAATGATGCCTTTAGACGATGACGCCTTTGGAGCATGATAAGCAGAAAGTAAATCCTTAGGCCATGAAATGATGTCTGCAGGCCATGAAAATGATGCCTTTAGACTATGACGCCTTTGGGGCATGACAAGCAGAAATTAAAGAGAGCGTATCTGTTTTGAGTGGCATAGCATGACGTTTTGGTAGCTTCTGAATACTTTGTTTCATGGTAGCTTGTTGTGATTCGATGCGATCTCGGGCTCAATGCAATCTCGGGCACAATGCAATTCTCGAGCCAAATGTAATTCTCGAGCTAAATGCAATCTTGGGCTCAATCAAAATTCTCGGGCTTGATGTAATTTTCGGGCAAAATGCGATCTCGTACATAATGCAATCTCGGGCCAAATGCAATCTCGGGCTCAAATGCATATTTTTTTTCGGGTAAATATAATTCTCGAGCCAAATGCAATTCTCGGGCCAAATATAATTCTCGGGCCAAATGCAATCTCGGGCCAAAGTCATCTCGGGCATAATGCAATCTCGGGCCAAAAGCAATTCTCGGGCCAAATGCAATTCTCGGGCTCAAATGCAACCCCGGGCCAAAGTCATCTCGGGCATAATATAATTCTCGGGCCAAATGCAATCTCGGGCCAAAAAGGAATCTCGGGCCAAATGCAGTCTCGGGCCAGATATAATTCTCGGGCAAAATATAATTCTCGGGCCAAATATAATTCTCGGGCCAAAATACAATTCTCGGGCAAAATGCAGTCTCGGGCCGAATATAATTCTCGGGAAAAATATACTTCTCGGGAAAAATATACTTCTCGGGCCAAATATAATTCTCGGGCAAAAATGCAATTCTCGGACCAAATGCAATCTCGGGCCAAATATAATTCTCGGGCCAAATGCAATCTCGGGCCAAAGTCATCTCGGGCCAAATGCAATTCTCGGGCCAAATGCAATTCTCGGGCTCAAACGCAACCCCGGGCCAAAGTCATCTCAGGCATAATATAATTCTCGGGCCAAATACAATCTCGGGCCAAAATGCAATCTCAGGCCAAATGCAGTCTCGGGCCAAATATAATTCTCGGGCATAATGCAATTCTCGGGCCAAATGCAATTCTTCTTTGAGGAGATAGAGTAGCTTAGCCTTCTTGCCATATTTTGATGACGGTGTTTGTCTTGATGCTGCTGAGACTATTCTCGGATTTGTACCTGCTAGTTCTGCGTTCACAGAAAAATTGTTAATTTGTAAAAAAAGGAGGTTGATTTGTGCATATTCTCTTGGGTGCATCTGTCCTCCTTGTTATGTGTCTGCGGGCCGTCGCACTCTCTTCGGGCACTCGCTCGAGCAAATAAATGAATAAGCTTTGAAATCGTATTTTGAAATAATTTGCTTTGAAAAGATAAGGGAAATGTTTAAAAATAATAATATTGTTGAATCATAAACCGTGACATGTTTTGAGACATCATAACATCTAATCATCTTTGCCTTTGGAGTGCAACTCCGACGAAATTTTTGAGGGCCCTCAAAATTTCTGCCCCAGTGTAGAACTTGTCTCTCGGCTAGAAAATTTTGTAGAATGAGCGATCTCTTGTTGTGAATTTTGAGGTTCCCTCAAAATTCTCCCCCAGTCTTACGATTCATGGTAATGCTTTTCAGATGGAATTTTTGAGATACTCTCAAAAATTCTGCCCCAGTTATAATGCTTGACAAAGGAAAATTAGAGGTTTTATTATGATAAGACCGAACTCCGTAGGAGCGCCTACGTATCCCTCTTAAACGGGAATCAGGTCGAACGTAGTTCCAATTACAAGGTAAGGAAGCATAACAGAAATAACTTTCTCTTAACTTCTCAGATGAAGTATCTTTTGACAGCGTCAAAATTGATAGGTTTGGGCCACACTTCACCATCCATTTCTGCTAGTATGAGTGCTCCTCCTGTCAAAACCAGATGGACCATGTAAGGACCTTGCCAATTTGGTGCAAATTTTCCTTTGCCTCGTCTTGGTTTGGAAAAATCCGTTTTAGGACAAGTTGCCCCGGTGTAAAATGCCTTGGTCTGACCTTCTTGTTGAAAGCTTTGGCCATTCTATTCTGATAGAGTTGACCATGACAAATTGCATTTATTCTCCTCCCATCAATGAGTGCCAGTTGTTCCATTCTACCTCGCACCCATTCAGCGTCACTTAGTTCTGCTTCCTGAATGATCCTTAGAGAAGGTATCTCCACTTCAGTAGGTATCACAGCTTCAGTACCATAAACCAGAAGATAGGGAGTGGCCCCTGTAGAAGTCCTCAGCGTAGTACGATATCCCAACAGTGCGAAGGGTAGCTTCTCGTGCCAGTGTCTGTAATTGTCAATCATCTTACGCAGTATCCTCTTGATGTTTTTGTTCGCAGCCTCAACTGCTCCATTCATCTGTGGCCTATAGGCTGTAGAGTTTCGATGGTTGATCTTGAACTGCTCACACGTTGCTTTCATCAGATCGTTGTTGAGATTGGTGCCATTATCTGTAACAATTGACTCAGGAACTCCAAATCGACAGATAATATGATCTCGGACAAAATCAGCTACAACCTTCTTTGTGACAGACTTATGTGAGGTAGCCTCGACCCATTTGGTGAAATAATCAATAGCAACAAGAATGAACTTATGTCCGTTGGATGCGGCAGGTTCGATAGGACCAATAACGTCCATACCCCAAGCTGCGAATGGCCAAGGAGAGCTGGTGACATGGAGTTCGTTGGGAGGAACTCGAATTATGTCGGCATGCGTTTGGCATTGATGACACTTTTGCACATAACAAATGCAATCCGTCTCCATAGTCAACCAAAAGTACCCGGATCTCAATATTTTCTTGGCCAAGGTAAATTTGTTCATGTGAGGGCCACAAGTTCCACCGTGGACTTCTTCAATCAAACTAGAAGCTTCTCTAACATCAACACACCTCAGCAGTCCTAAATCAGGAGTCCTCTTGTACAAGGTTTCTCCGCTTAAGAAGAATTGGTTAGCTAACCTCCGAATAGTGCGCTTTTGAATACTTGTGGCATTCTCCGGAGAATCTCCATTTTTTAAGTATCCCTGGATAAGTGGAAACAATATGCAGGCTGCTCGTGAGTATGAATAGGGATGGGATCAATATAATTCTTGTCCGGATGCTGTATCATAGAAGACAAAGTGGCCAAAGCATCGGCGAATTCATTCTGGGTTCGCGGAACATGTTTGAATTCTATCTTGACAAACCTCTTGCGCAATTTTTGTATGCAATCTATGTATGGAAGGAGTTTCTTGTTCTTGGCAGCCCATTCCCCTTGTACTTGATGAATCAACAGGTCTGAGTCCCCAATTACCAATACCTCTTGGACATTCAGGTCAATGGCTAGCCGAAGCCCCAAGATGCAAGCTTCGTATTCAGCCATATTGTTGGTGCAAGAAAACCTAAGTTTGGCTGATACCGGATAATGCTGGCCAGTTTCTGAGATCAAAACAGCTCCAATACCTACCCCTTTGAAGTTCGCAGCTCCATCAAAGAATATCCTCCACCCATTGTATATTTCGGATATGTCCTCTCCCACAAATGCCACTTCCTCATCAGGAAAATAAGTTTTCAAGGGTTCGTATCCATCATCTGCGGGGTTTTCGGCCAGGTGATCTGCCAACGCCTGTGCTTTCATGGCCCTCTGAGTGACATAAACTATGTCAAACTCACTCAACAAAATCTGCCATTTAGCCAGCTTCCCGGTAGGCATAGGCTTCTGGAAGATGTACTTTAGTGGATCCATTCTCGAGATCAAGTAGGTAGTGTATGCTGAGAGGTAATGTCTCAACTTCTGGGCTGCCCAAGTTAATGCACAACACGTGCGTTCCAGCAAAGAGTAACGAGCCTCATATGATGTGAACTTCTTACTCATGTAATAGATTGCCTGCTCTTTCCTCCCTGTTTCATCATGCTGTCCCAGAATACAACCAAAAGCATTATCCATCACAGATAAATACAACAGTAGTGGACTACGCTGGCTCAGGAGGGACCAATATAGGAGGATTAGATAGGTAATCCTTGATTTTGTCAAACGCTTGCTGACACTCTGACGTCCATTTTGTGGCAGCATCCTTTTTCAATAACTTGAAAATCGGTTCACAGATGACAGTGGATTAGGCTATGAAGCGACTGATGTAGTTGAGGCGGCCCAAGAAACTCATTACCTCTTTCTTATTTTTCGGTGGCGGAAGCTCTTTGATGGCTTTGATTTTGGTCGGGTCCAACTCAATTCCGCGATGACTGACGATAAAACTCAATAATTTCCCCGCAGGGACTCCGAAGGCATACTTTGCCGGGTTCAGCTTCAGATTGTACTTCCGAAGCCTATTAAAGAACCTCTCGAGATCATCCAAATGACTCGAACCCTTCTTAGATTTGATGATAACATCATCCACATAAACTTCAATTTCTTTGTGGATCATGTCATGAAAAATGGTAGTCATAGCCCTCATGTATGTAGCTCCAGCATTTTTCAACCCGAAAGGCATAAACTTGTAACAATAAACCCCCCAGGGTGTAATGAAAGCGGTTTTCTCAGCATCCTCTTCATGCATCTTAACCTGATGATAACCGGCAAAGCAATCCACGAATGATTGTGTTTCATGCTTGGAACAGTTATCGATAAAGATGTGTATATTAGGGAGTGGAAAATTGTCCTTAGGGCTGGCTCGGTTAAGATCCCTGTAGTCAACGCAGACTCTGACCTTACCATCCTTCTTGGGAACAGGTACGATATTCGCTAGCCAAGTCGGATATTTAGTTACTCGAATGATTCCAGCCTCAACTTGCTTTTTCACCTCCTCTTTAATCTTCAAGCTCAGATCAAGTTTATACTTTCTGAGTTTCTGTTTGACAGGAGGACAGGAGGGATCAGTGGGCAGTCTGTGGGATACAATCGAAGTGCTCAATCCTGTCATATCTGCATAGGACCAAGCAAAGACGTCTTTGTGTTTTTTCAAAACTCGAGCGTAGCCCTTTTTCTCATTTTCAGATAGGTAAACACTGACGTATGTTTCATTAGCCACTTCCGAGTCCCCTAAGTTCACTACCTCTGTAACCACTTCCGAGTCCCCTAAGTCTTTGTATTCTTGTGCAGTGCCAAGATAACCCAACCCGAATGTGGTCTCCTGTGACTGTATTTGTATCGGTTCCATTATGCCTTGCAAATTTGCCCCCAAGCCGCCATTAGGTATGAACCCTGAGCGAAGCAATATATTCATGATGGTGCTGCTCCACCATAGTCCCTCTCTAACAAATCCCACCATTTCCAGTGTGTGGAACATTTCTCCATCCAGTCTCTCTTTTCCTTCCACCGCGTATATAGAATGCCCCTTTTCAGCATGGACCACCACCTCTTGATAGTCCCATTCAAACTTGAGGCATTGATGCAGAGTAGAGGACACCGCTCCTGCCATATGAAGCCATGGGCGACCAAGTAACATATTGTAGGAAGCCGGGATATCCATTACTTGGAACACAATGGAGAATGTGGCAGGTCCCATCAATGCATCGAGGGTAATTTCCCCAATGGTATCTCTTTGAGAGCCGTCGAAAGCCTTCACGTTCATCCTCTAAGTCTGAATCTTAGAAGTGTCAACCTCTAGCCTTGTCAGTGTGGCGAGGGGGCATATGTTTAGACCAGAGCCTGGATCGATCAATACCTTTGTTATCACCCTATCTTCATACTGCATGGTGATGTGCAAAGCATCATTGTGTGCCCTTCCTTGAAGCGGAAGCTCATCCTCGTGAAAGGATATTTTATGAGCCTCGAATACCTGCCCAACCATATGGGCTACCTCTCCACCGGTGATATTAGCTGGTACATAAGCCTCGCTAAGAACCCTCATTAGAGCCTTCTGATGGAACTCAGAAGTCTGTAAAAGTGACAAAATAGAGATTTGACCCGAAGTTTTGCTCAGCTGATCTACAACAGAATATTCTTTTGCTTGTACCTTCTTCCAAATGCCATTCTCCTCAACCTCTACAACTGGTTGTTTTCCCTTGCTAGAACTTCCCTGAGCCAGATTTTCAGGCGTGTAGATTCTGCCAGATCGAGTCACACCCTGAGCGGTGTCAGCCTCGGCTACCTTTGTCTTTCCCGAAATACTACGTTCATAATTCCATGGTACTGCATGGGGATCATAAGCAACTGGAGTAGCTCGATATACAGTAAATGCGGATTTAGGAGCAGCCATCTCTACTTCAAACAACACTTGTTTCTGTGCCGGAGCAAATGTTTGTGACACCATCGCGACATCCCCTTCTTTCTTGATAACCCAAATAGAGCCTTCCAGATCCACTGCCTCTCCAACTTCCAACATGTTGACCTGATGATTTGGGAGCGGATTGTTGGTGACGTTTGGAGCCGGGTCTTTCAACTGAATAACCTTTGATCAATTAGCCTCTGAATTCGATCCTTCAATGAGCGGCATACCTCAGTAGTATGTGAACCTTTCATCCCTGAATGGTACGCACAGACTTTGGTAGGGTCATACCATTTGGCCTGAGTGTCTACAGGTAAAGCGAGAACGGAAGTGATGAGGCCAGCTACCCTCAATCTTTCATACAACTGGGCAATTGGTTCAGCCAAAGGAGTATACTTCTTGACCGGCCTTTTCTCGAAATTGGCTCGGGGTCTGTAATTTGGATTAGGTGGGGGAGATTGGAATTGAGAAGGCTGGGCGCTATAAACGGGGTGAGAGGGAATTTGGTATGGGTATGTAGGCATTTGATAAAGAGGGATAGGGTATGGAGATTGTTGGTATAGTGGAGGGTGGGTTGTAGGTGTTTGGGAAATGAGTGGTGTTTTGAAATCTTGTGCCATCATCACAGTCCCCACTTCTTTTTTCTTTCGGTTTTCAGAAATTCCGCCAGATTGTAGGGACTTACTGGTAGCCTGTAGAGCCTCCAAATTGATAATGCTACCACTTTTGATGCCTTCCTCTAATCTTTCCCCGACCTGGATGATCTCGGCGAAACTCTTTTCCGTGATGAGCATCATCTTTTCATAGTACTGTGGTTCCTGGGCCCGAGTAAAATAATCTTTCATTTGAGCCTCGTCCATTGGAGGTCGGGCTCTGGCCGCTTCAGCTCTCCATCTCAAGGCATATTCCCAAAACAATTCATTAGGTTTCTTCTTCAGGTTTTGAATGTGAAACCAATTTGGGGCGTTATCCATGTTGAATCCAAATCTTTCTAAAAAATCGGAGGCCATGTCTATCCATCTGGACCACCTTCTGGTATCCTGCTCAATGTACCAGGTTAAGGCCTCCCCGGTAAGGCTTCTCATGAACAGCTTCATCCGTATTTTCTTATCTCTTCCTACTCCCACCAGCTTATCACAGTACATTCTTAAGTGCGCTTTGGGGTCCCCGGTCCCATTGAATAACTCAAATTTGGGAGGTTTGTACCCCTCCGGTAATTCAACGTCTGGGTGCATACATAGGTCTTCATAATTCAGACCCTTCACCCCCCTAACGCCCTCTATATGTTGTAGTCTGTTGGTGACCTGCTCCAACTTTTCGACCATGTTCTGTATTAACCGGTCTTTTTCTGAAGGCTCTGGCTCAAGTTGGTGCTGAACAAAAGGAGCAGTTTCCACGTATATGGGGTTCAAGTTATAATTTCCTGGACCGTGGGTAGGGGCTATATTTGGAGTGGTTTGGGAGTTTTGTGGAGCTGAGAGGGTAGGATATTGTGGTGGAGGACATTGGCTAGTCCTTGGAAGAATGTAAGTATGCTGCAAGTCATTTTGTGGTTGCGGGATATTGGGTATGGTTTGGAATTTTGCGGCGGTATTGTCCTCGACTGTCAGGTCACGAGGACTGTTCAAAGTGAAGGACAATTTGGCCAAATTACGAACTTGCGCCAGTTTATCCTGTAAGTCAAGGATTCTTTGCTCCATTCGTAAGATCAGCTCATCACGGTCTCCACCAACACTTTCTGAGACTTCCTTACTCTTACTAGCACTATTGTCACCCATTTTATCTTTTCTTTCACGATTTGGACTCGGAGGAGGAGGAGGAGGAGTCCCTTTCGATCTAGTATGATATCCCAGCATGCACAAATCAACCTTTGGGAAGGGAGTAAGAGTAAGACAGAAACCAAGTTAGTAGTAAGATATTTATTCTAAAGATAAACACATTGATTGCGAGAAATAAACGTCCTAAATGCAAGGGGCCTCGTTGACCCAGAGGTAGGCCTAAAATGACACATATATGATTCAGGACATTTTAATCCAAGCCAAGATTCAGATATTAGTCAGAGTTTAGAGTCAGATAATAAACGAAGTAAACCATTTATTAAATAAAATTTTGGTCTACTATAATTCTTTGCGGAAATGAAAAAAACAAGAAAGTAAAGCTAGGGGAAAGTGGGATGACAAGGGAAAAATCCTAAATTCAGAAGCCTCCATTGTACTGGTTCAGAGACCTTGGATCAACTTGTGCCCACATTGCAGGAGTGATATCATAATGACGATTCAACAGCTTCCGTGCCCAAGTGGTCTCTTCTATATCTTCAAATCCATAAGGTTGTCCCAATTTGCTAAGCCGCACATCTTCAGCATCCTCCAAAAGCCATACATAGTATTCGGGTGCACAATAGGCCTGCTCGGTGCCCACGCTCACAGTCATCAACCCTTCCCATTGTTGAAGCAATTCTTTGGCCCTAGGGATTTCATATTTTGAGCCAAACTCAAGCTCAGAACCTCCCATGTGGGCTCTTAGAGGTATGACTTGGGTCCGTTCGAACTGGCAGAGCACTCGAACCAAAGCGTAAGGCTGGAGGCCTTTCAACCCAATGAGCTCGATGTAGTAAAGCTCGTTGCTTCTTATGACAGCTGTGCGGGCGGGTAACCATGAATACTTCCACTGAATCTGATATCCTGAACGGGCTTTCATAAAAGCAAGCCAATCTTCGGTACCTACAGGAGAATTGAACCTGATCATCCTTTGAGAATGGGTGTCGATCTTGTTTCCCATTCCTGTCAAAACGTCTATCAAGTCGGGCCGTTTGTAAAAGTGCTCAACGGCCCATAGCTGCAGCAGAAGGTTACACCCTTCGAAGAACCTCTTACCCCTAAAGCACTTGGACAGTGCCCTAAATACCTCAGCAAGGATCATGGGTACCAAGGTGGTCTCCATATTATCAATACCGGGCCATAAAGCCTGAACCACCGAACTAAGGCAAGTAGTAATCTTACCATTTTCTCTTGGAAACACTAGAGTGCCTAGCAAGGCTATGGAAAAAGCATTCAGTCGCTTCTTTTCCCATTTTTCAGCAGAACATGAGAACTCTTTCTGAAAAACCTTATGACCATCCCTGCGACCAAAACGTTCATACAGGAAATCCAAAGAAATCCAGTCAAAGTCCAGACAAGCTAGTTTGAGATTGTTTTTCAATCCGAGATGATGCAGAAACTTTTTCCCAGATTGTTTGCGAGGCAAGATCAACCCTCTATTTTGGTACCGCAACTCAGTGAACCCTCCAATCTCTTCCACGGTCGGCGCTAACTCAAAATCACTAAACTTGAAAACGACCCTTTCAGGGTCCCAGAATTGCAACAAAGCCTTGATCAAATACCGATCTGGAGCTACATAAATCAAAGAGGTCAGGAAACCCAAGGACCGACGAATCTCTTTACCATGTTCTTTCTTCATATCTTCCCACCATCTCCTCAATTTGTGGGGAACACCCACAACCATCCTAGTGTTGGGAAATGCCGGTGTGCCTTCCATTCTACAGCCTGAAAGAGAAACAAAACAAACTTTTCTAAACTTCTTTCATATTAAACTAGCTTGGATTAATTTTTCATGATCACTTAGCACATAATATGATTATTTGTCTTTGGATTGATGGGAACCCTTTGACAATAAGGAGGTTGCTAATTTCGCGGGTTGGCTCCTAGGGCCAAACCACCTATGGCTGATGCATGCATGACTTATATAAAGGGGTAGATACAACACTATCCTAAGTTTCTGAGATTTGGATAGACACGGACTCAAGGTTTTCCTATGCGAGGAGGCACGTGGTCACACGGTAGCAAAACTATCCGCTCACCCCACGTTTATGCCAACTCTCTAAAATGGGTATTTGAAAGGATTTTAGAGAAGTGCAAAGGCACAACTCACGTGTTTAGTGTGTGAAAGTGTGAAGTTCCCAAGTGGGAGAAATATGAGCGGAATGACAGTTATGAAAAGCAGTAACATGTAGCATATAGGAAAAGCAGTAACACGTTGAACAGTTAAGGAAAGCAGTAAAAATAAAATAAAATAAAATAATAATAATAAATAAATCAATTAATAGAGAAACCGAAAAGCATATAACGGGTGAGGAGAAATCAAACATAAAACACATATCAACAGAAATAACATGCTAAACATAAAACAGGTAAATTATTTAGGAGAACAAACAGGAGAAGACAGGAAAGAGAATGAAAACATGAGGAAAGGATAAAAGGGAAAGTCGTGTTAACACATTTAAGGACAAAGAAAATTTATAACTAAAATACGAAAAGACACAATGATCATGATAAAATTAAAACATACTAGAATTATTTTAAAAAGATAGAAAGAGGGGGTGGGGGGAGGAAAGGAAGCTCAGCATGAAAATCTTTTTACGAATAAAGGATTACCCACACAAAAACACATAATTTTTCAAGGAATACTACATATACGACTAGATATATTATTTGAACACACAAACAAATTAAGACATTCTAAACATGAAAAAATACACATATTATTTAAGGAAGCACAAAAGAGAAAGTACTCTTAGTATGGAAGTAACTATTTATGAAAAATAAAATATTAAACAGAGAAAAAAACATAAACAGAATAATAAGCATGCTAAACATGAAAAAAAAATAAAGACAAGGAAAATAATTAATTATGACAAGAAAATAATCAAAACACAAAGTAACATAAAAATCCCACATAAACACAAAATCCGTAATGGTTAGAACCTAAGTATCCCCAGTGGAGTCGCCATTCTGTCGCGCCCCATTTTTTCTCGCGAAAAGCGGGATTCGACGTGACAACTCTCTTTTAGGAAAAGAGAGTGAAGAGTCGCCACATAACGAATTTAAGGCGCGTTAGGGCACCGTTCTAACTAATTACAATTAAATTAAATTTTAAGTCTACGCAACCAGAAATCGGGTAAGGGTCCAAGTTACCTCGAAAGGAAGGTGTTAAGCACCTTTCGAGGTCCACAAATGTGGGTCCCTGCCAGATTCGTTATTTATGTGGGAATAGGTGATAAATAATAGGTCGATTAATTAAACTAAAGACTATGTAATCAAACAAGTAAGACTTTATTTAAAACAAGTATTTAAGCCAATTTAATTACTAAAATCTAAATGAGAAAATCATGCATGAATTAACGCAAGTAAATAAATAAACGAAAAATCAGATAAGCGAGAAGCCAGAAGTAACACAATAATATAGGAAAAGAGACCTAATTACTAAGTGACTTAGTTAACTACCCCAAACAGATGGAAAGAAACAAACCTAGGTTAATTCTAACCTATTCGGATCAACGCCCGGCTTATTATCGGAGACAATTCCAAAGACATTGTCGTATTCTGCTCGGGTCAATTTCCATCATATCCGTCTATCTACCCGCCTAAGTTGGTTATTAAGATTATTTTACCTAAGTGCGTACTAAAGAAATGAGAAAAGTCTATCGTACCCTGGTATGCCTACTCGTCCCACTTAATGTCCAAGAGGCATTGGACTACTATTTTGGATATGGGTCTAGACAATAAAATTCCAAGGCTACTTAATTAGACTCGGGATTAACGTCAATCAAAACATACATGTACTGGAAAACAAGTAGCACATAAATGATCTCACATAGGCCTCACAATTCGTACAATTAACACTTTATATAGCATGATATCTGGAGAACGTGCAAAACCACTTATTAATTAGTCCTATGAACAAAGTTTCTAATTATTTAACATGCTGAAAATAAATCTAATCCTACAAACAGGATGATTGATTATTTAACCTGCTAAAACTGTTTTTTAGCTATAGGCATGAGAGCTAATTAAATTAAACGTATAAGAAGAATCTTTAACTTAACATGTTGGGCCTGAATTAATCCTATAGATGTGGTTTCTGAATGTTAAAAAAAAGGGCTGAAACAGTCATACTGAACCAGTTTTACATTCTGAAACAGTTTCTAACATGCTGAGCTGATTTTAACATGCTAAAACGATTTTAACGTGCTGAATCCTATAGGCATGACTTCTAGTCGTGTTATATGCAGAACATATTCAATACTATAGGCATGATTTCTAACATAATTATGCAGAAATGGATCCTAACTTTAACATGCTGAAACTTGATTCCTATAAACAGAATGATCACTTTAACAATCTGAAGTTTTAATCCTATAAACAGACTGGTTATTTAGCATGCTGAAAATTAACAAGTCCTATAAGCATGATATCTACTTAGTTTAAAAATGCTGAAACATACTGAACCAGGTTTAGCATTCAGAAACAGTTTCTAACGTGTTGAACTGATTTTTAACATACTGAAACTGATTTTTACAACTTAAAACATGGTAGCTAACTATCATAACTGCTGAAACATATTTAACTTATAAACATGGCAACTAAACAGAACTGAAAACTAGTTTTAAGCCATAGAGCATGCTAATTAATTTTAAAGCTGAAACGAACTTAAACCTATAGGCATGTTTTCTAGGCGTTTTCGAACAACTAAGGCAAATAGCACGTAGTTTTCCCCTCCCCATAGCAGTCCTCCAAAATATCTTATTTATCGTCAGAGTTTTACAATAAATTATTACAGACCGAAATAATGAACAGAATTTAAAGCTAGAGAACAGGCTGTCCCGATACTCAGAAATCCCGATCCCGAACAACTCTTCACCACCTCTAATCAGAACCTGTTAAGCATGTAAATGTAGGATTCGGAGGATCCCATTGCAACCCATAAGACCGTCCCTGACATGTCAGAGTTCCTGAGGATCTCAAGGATCCTAGGCAGTGCTTATGTCAGGGAATAGGGGTGCGTTAGAACCTCCGTTCTCCACCAAATGCCATGAAGCCAAGCCAAGATGAACCCAAATATAATCATACAAACAACCAGCAATACTATAAAGAAATACGACCCCCTTTTTTTTACAAGTAACATTGATTCATAACTAAGGCATATAAATAATAGAAAGAGAAGAAATGATCAAGCAAACAACAAGGCATAAATTCTATAGGCATGCTGTCTACCGATTCAATACACATATATCAAGAGTTTCCATGGATAAACATGGATGGACTAGAGAGCATATCTTAAACCACAAGGAATCATACATTTGAATTAAAAATACTTCGATAAGAACTAACCAGTTAGCCGTAAACACAAGAAAATATATAAGCTCCGACCCTTAGCAATCAGTAGTTCTCAACCGAAAAAAGAAGTTTTTTTAGAATATCAGAGTAGTAGATGTCAAGGTCCCCCAAAATAATGAAAAGGGGCTGTTTTTATAGTGGAATAAAAGCCTGCTAGTAAAGGGGAAGGAATTAATTAGGGGGAGTCAATCAGAAAAATCTTTTCCTTAATCACATGTAGAATCAATTATTCCTCAAATTTACCATGACCAAAAGAGTGACCAGGATCCAGAAAAATCAAATAAAGAGAAATCAAATAAAGAGAAATCATTACCTTAATTAACACACATAATCAATTGGCATACAAAATTGGTCTGACCTTACCATAAATAACGAGTAGCCAAGTTGTCAATACTAAAATCTTTTCCCCAAAATCAAGTAGCCAAATCAGTTATGGACTAACAAATCAACATTTTACCATGATTAACCAAGTACTAATCTGCTTTAATCCGTAAAAGGGAAGAGAATTAATCAAGGGATGACGACATGTCGAAACGGATCAAATTCTTAGGCCTGTCCCAATTTGAATTCCAGAATCAAAGTCGCCAAAGTTACTAGAAACAAACAAATACCAAGATTACTCATACACGAAAGGAAAACATAAATCATGCTTGACTGAATCAATTGTGACTTAGAGTAACCAAATAAATGATCAAAGAGAATTCCAAATTCCATAATCAATCAAGATAACGAGATGCATAGCTTTTCCCAGACATGGATATAAGCTGCCTTTCTTAATTAACAACCAGTCATACCACAATATGGAGCAAGATGAGAATACGAAATGGTAATCAAAACATGCTTAGACATCCTTTTCACAACAAAGTAAGCTCATAATCAAAATTTCAGAATTGTAAGAATCATGAGTTTCCACATATCGTAATAGACAGCCAAACACAAATGAACTTAATCGACCATGCATAAACATTCATAAAAAGGATTTTGAATCTCAGACCCTGTTACCGTGAAAGACGATACGCTCGAGCACACACAAAAAAAAATGAATTCCAAGTCAGATCTCAATTGGATTTGCCAGATCCGTTGTATGGCTTATCGGAGTCCTCCGTCGTTCATCGGAGAAAAGCAAAAACTTTTGGGTTTTGGGGGTGAGGGTTTCGCCGGTAGTTCATCAAAGAAACAAGAAACTTTTGGGGTTTTGGGCGGAGTTCGGGTGGCTGTTTAGTAGAGCTCCGCTGGCTGGTGGGGTTTTGGTAGTGATTTTTTGGTGGAGATGAAGATGTGATGGGTAAGTGGTGGAGAAGTGGTGGACAGGGCGGTGGCTTTTGCTGGAGATGGGTGGAGAACGAAGAAATGAGAGATAGGGATGAGGGGTTATGGTGGCTACTTCACCGGAGATGGTGGAGCACGGTGCTTCGCCGTTTTGGTAGTGATGGCAGAGAGGGGGAAGATGATGGGGATGAGGGTGGTGGTGGCTGGTTTCGCCGATGATGGAGCAGCGGCGGAGGGAGAGAGAAAAGAGAGAGAGGCGGCTGGTGAGGGAGTGAGCTTTGGGGTTAGGGTTTGGGGTAGGTGTTTGTTTAAAAGGAAAGAAGAAGGGGGTTTGATCTCGGCCGTTGATCGTATTAGATCAACGGCTGAGATTGGATTAAACTTTTGGGATTTAAAATTGGGCCAATTAGCCCAATTTAGGCTAAAATTGAAATAAATTGGGTAGAAAGGGGCTAGGATTTAAATAATTTGAGATTAGAAATTAAATTCGGACGGCTATTTAATAAATAAACTACTCCGTTTATAGAATTTAGTAGATAAAATAATAATTAACGATAATTATCAAAAGATAAATTATTTTAAAAAATAAATAAATTACGTATATATATTGTACGTAAAATAAATGACATGTAATATCATATGAAATTTATGATAAAAATAGTAATAATAGAGAATAATTATTTATTTATATACTAATTTTAAAGTGTTAACACGTAATTTATTTAATAAATCAAGTAAAATATACAATAAGTTAATATTTAAAATAATTATTGTTATTAAAATAACAACCTGAGAGGGGTATAGGGAGGTCAAAATTGGGTGTCAACAACCTATACTTCACGGGGGTCCTATTACCCCCCTGAACCTTTTATTTTTGGAATTTGGTAACCCTTAAACGCTGATCTGTTCAAGAAGCTGAATACACCTCTTTTAGGCGCATAGAGGGTAAATGAGAAGACCTAAAATGGCTAAAATCGAATAAAATAGTCCATGTGTCAATTTTTAATTGGAGATTATATAATTAATTAATATTTTTTATTATTCTTTCCTCCTTTTTGATACACAAAATCTTCATACCCATTTCATGATTTCTTCAAGCTTTTCTCAAAATCCTTCAATGGTGGTTCTCTAAATTTCCTATTACTGTTCAATCTCGATATAGTTTTGGTGAAACCTAAAAATGTGGCGATGAATATGCTGAAATGGACTATCGAAATGTTGAGTTCGAGTTCATCTTGAACAATTTTGAGGTACTTGTCTTGCTCATAAGGTATATCAATGGTGGCTTGTGCATTTTCTGGTAGCTTTTCGATGTGAGGAACTGAAAGTTTGACAAAATTTGGGGAAAGTTTCGAAAGACGATCAATGTATCTAGAGTAGAAACAAAAAAACGTGTGACCCTTTTGAGATATGAGCTTTGAAAGCTCCAAATATGGAATCATAGGGCTAAAAACTAGCCATGAAAATACTGTAATATGTAATTTTTTGTCATTTTTCGCCATTTTTGTGCAATAAGAGTTATTGGCGCACATTTATAGATTTATCAATTTCAAGAGATTAAATGAAGATGAAAGAAAGAGAAATCAAATTAATATACTCTACATCAATGGTGGCTCCTGGCAGTAAAGAAGAAATCAAATGAAGAAGAAAACAAAGAGAATAAGAAAGAATGGAAAAAATGGAAAGAATAAAAAAATTTAAAAAATGAAATGCATTTGTTTGTGCGTGTCTTGCACAACTTTGACATATGACTGGTTATGACTTTTTAGGGAGGTGATTATTCCATTTTAAAATAATTCAGTGGGGTAATAGGATCCCCGTAAAGTATAGGTGTGTAGTTAAGAATTGAGTAATAGGTTAGGGGGATATTTGGCTATTTTCTCTATTATGTACAAGAAAATATAGTGAAAAAAGATGAGAATTATGTGAAGTGTGGGAAAATATGTAGTTAGCGTTTGGCCATAGATTCTCAAATATTTTTGGCAAGTTATTTTTGGGTGAAGTTTCACTATGTGTTTGGCCATAGTTTTTGAGAAAAATATTTGACTTTTTCAAGAAATATACCCTTAAGTTCTTAAAACTATTAAAAATATCCATAACTTTGTATTATAATTTTATAATGAACATGTTCCATGATAAAAATTAAACTCATAGATTATAAGCTCCAACCTGCTTATAAACAATTTCACAAATCAGTGTAGAAGCTACTGAAATTTTCTCAACTCACAAATAAGCATTCAATTTTTCTATTTATATTACTTTTAACAAGTGTTATGCAATAACACCATTACATACTTGAGTTAAATAACAAGGTATATTAATGAGATTGGTTGAGAGATAGATATTAGTTGGGATTAATAAATGGTGAGATATTTTTATAAAATATAAATGTTTGAGGTAAAATTTAAATTTTTTAAAGTTTCCAAAAATTAGAATTTGGCCCTAGCTTTTTTTTAGTTTTTGGGAATTTGAAATTTTTGGCAAAATTATTTGCCAAAATATGACAAATTATATGGCCAAACACTTTTTGTCAAGTTTTTTCTTCAAAAACTACTCCACTTTTTATGGCCAAACGGGGGCGTAGTATATAGTGAAGTGAGAATAGTGAAAGAGAGAGTTGAGACAAAGAATATATTCTAAGTCTTCAACTATATTCACTATACAAAAGAGAGTAATTATATGTTGAAGGAAGACGTTTTTTTGGTGGAGCTTTGGACTCTTCAATTAATCCGGGGTTGTTTGAGTCACACGACGTTGTTGGGCTGTTGTATCTTGGAGGGGACAAGTCAAGAGTGATACTGCTGGATCGGTGTAGATTATGTCGCAGTGGGCTTGAATCTCCTTAAAGAGAGCGAGATATCCGCGCCTCAGCCTGAATATACTTTTATTCATTTTTGTTCATTTTATTTCAACTGTAATTTATGTAATTTGTGGTATATTACACCAATAATTTTAAGGAGAATCATATTTTGTTACAGTTTGAAAATTGCGGATATTAAGATGGGAGATATCAACATCATCCCACTTCAACGTCACTATAGATCTCTTCAAGAGATGAAAGGGAAGAGATAGACGAGTAATTATTTTTTCTACTTGCTCAACTCAAGCGAAGGAAAGGTAAAAAAATTCTCTACTTGCTATAGAGGAAAGGTAAAACAAAAACTTACCTAATATTTTTCATGAATAAGTAATACTATTTTTCATGAATATTTGTTTTCATTAAATTTTTGAAATAGTGGAGGTCAATGAAATGAAAAAAATCATCATGAAAAATATGTTTTTTGCATCTTTAAGAATGCTCTAAAAAAGAGTATTAAAAGTGCATATATTAATGTTGAAATAATTTATATGCTATTGTTTGCATATGTGTTGATGATTTTTTGGCTCTAACATGAGTGTTATCAAAAAATGGAAAAATGTGTTTAGCCATTTTGACATAAAATATTTGATGAGATAAATTTCATTCTTGAAATTAAAAATACCATAAAGCATGTGATGAAATATTTTTTGAAATGTCACATTATGGATATAAGAATTGTGAAAAATAATTTTGTTGATTGTATGAGCTTTGCAACTCTTTTTTATTCAAATATGTGAAAGTGGTGTGACAAATTAAAAAAAGAGTTTGCTAGTCTACAAAAAAAGAGATATGCAACTATTTGCACTTGACTTGATATTGTGTGTGCAGTAGAAGTATTTAGCATGTACAAGCAAATCATGTATATTTACTTGGTATAAAAAAAATTGTGGCTTGTTATAAAAAATTTCTCCTGCTATATTTAAAAGATCTTTTGATGCAGATAAAAAATTTGGTGTTATTTATTGAAAATAAAAAATTATTATGATGACTCTATCATGGATATTGAGTTTATTGCTTTAACTTCAGCTAGTGAAAAAGTGAATTAATTTAGAGATTTGCTACATCAATCACTTTATTTTGAGAAATTAATTTCTCTGATTTTGATTAATTGTGATCGCACCAATATTATTGATAGAGTACAAAATCTTTATTATGATGATAAATTCAGATCCATAGGAAGAAAATAAAATTGTGAGATCATATTGATCAACGATATATCATTAATATTAATTGTGTTAAATCTTGTGATAATCTTGCAGATTTAGACCAAGGCCTTGACAAGATAAAGGGTCTGAAGCACATCGAGGAGGAAGGAATTTAAGCTCAAAAATTTCTGAGTCATATATGAGGAAATCCAACCTAGGGACTAGAGACCCTATAACGAGGTTCAATGGGAAAAATGAATCATATGATGACTCGTTATGAGGTGCATTGTTATTTAATCCCTCCCTATGATGTAGTGCATTTATCCTGTAATGATTTATGGAGGTTGAGTTTAAAAAACTCTTAATGAAGGTCTGTATCTCTTATGAGTGGGGTGTCTGAATTACAGGAACACCCTTAACAGATTTCACCTATGTAAATGTGGAAGAAAGCCGCTTCCTATGAGAATTGAACTTATTCTCAAAAACAATTACGAAAACTGGGATAGCACAAGGCCATAATGTGTTGGCTATAAAAGTTTATGTCAATGCCTTGATTATTGTGTGTAAGCATTAATACTTTATTTCTCTTAAGCAATCATAGTTCAAGTCTGAGACCACTACTGACTCTGGAGTAAAGATTATTGTTTTACTAAGTGAAGGTTCAATGCAGAACACACCTTTATTATGCATAATTATCTACCTTCAACTAATTTGTGAAATACTCTCTTGTTTTAATATTAAAATGAGTGGGAGAATATTGGTGTTTATGCATTTTAATATTAAAATTATAATATTAAAGTGCATTATCTTTTTATGTTAGTGGGCATAAATTGGCAAGAATGTGGTCATCATTTCTTGATGTAACTTGTGTAACCACCATTGTCCTGTTCTACCTCTTAATGCCTTGTAACCTATGTAACCTCTAAGACATTATTCTCCCATAATTCACCCACATTACTACCCCACCTTCTTCCTATTCATTACAAGGAAGAATTCCTCACATATAAATAGTGGTGGTCTTGCATTATATTATGTACAAGAAAATATAATGAAAAAAGATGAAAATTATGTGAAGTGTGGGAAAATATGTAGTATGTAGTGAAGTGAGAATAGTGAAAGAGAGAGTTGAGACAAAGAATATATTGTAAGTCTTCAACTATATTCACTATACAAAAGAGAGTAATTATATGTTGAAGGAAGACGTTCTTTTGGGTGGAGCTTTGGACTCTTCAACTAATCCGGGGTTGTTTGAGTCACACGACGTTGTTGGGCTGTTGTATCTTGGAGGGGACAAGTCAAGAGTGATACTGCTGGATCGGTGTAGATTATGTCGCAGTGGGCTTGAATCTCCTTAAAGAGAGCGAGATATCAACGCCTCAGCCTGAATATACTTTTATTCATTTTATTTCAACTGTAATTTATGTAATTTGTGGTATATTACACCAACAATCTGCATCTTCATTTACTACATTGAATGGTCTGCACTATTCAGGGTAGGCACAATATCAGCTGCAGTAGAATTTAATCAATACAAAGTGCACCGTGTCAATTGATTTTCTTGACAAATTTTAGCCAGTACATGTTATTCTTGTGCATTCTTCTCTTCATTGTTTCCTACAAAATTAGTGCACTACAGAAGTAGACACTGGTTGGTTTGTTCTTCTTTGCCCAGAAGAACTGCAGTTCGTATGATCTTCTTATCGATTACTGAAACTGGACGAACAATCTAACTTTATAAGTACTCTCTAAGGGCCTGTTTGGAAAGCCACCCTGAAAATTGGATTTGGTGTAATTGGTGTAATTACATAGTTTGACATGTTTAGTTGGCAAGGCAGCAGGTAATTGAGTGTAATTAGCAGAGGGTAATTACACTCTCCAATTCATAGGGAGAGCTGTGAATTGCTGGTAATTACATGGTGTAATTACAAGCTGATTACTTTCTAATTTCGTCCTTTTATTTTGATTTTTATTTTTTCGTTTTAATTTATTTTTTATGTCTATTATTTTAAATTCTTTTTTATTTTTATTATTCTAATAATTTTAAAAAATATATTTTATATTTTATATTATTTATATTTTATTTCCTTCTCATTTTTAAAACTTTACTTCATGTGATTCCATGCAATTGTTCGTATTATCTATTTTATATTTATTTTATGTTTATTTTTTTCATTTAGCATAATTTAATTAGTATTCTAATTCTTAAATTAAATTAGAATTCATTGTTGAATAAGGTTATAGACTTAAGTTTTCCTTTTCTTTTGAATCATATTTAGATATGTTATATTGAAATTTGATATAAGAGTATTATGTTAACTTTTTTGTTTTGAATTTTGAACTTATATTATATTTTCAATTTCAATTTATTTGTTTTACTAGTATGACTTGATATTTCACATTGCAAGCCATTCATTTTTTAGTTAGAATTGATAGATTATCTTTTTGTCAAATGTTTTAATAATTTTATGATATTATATTTATAATATTAATCATTTGTTAAACATGCATTTCATGATGTTCTTAAAAATCATGTATTTTAAGCTTTTATGATTAATTTAATTAAAATATACTAATTTAAAAAATATAAATCAATTATTTAATATAAATCAATTATTTTTTATAATATTAGTTAAGAATATATGTTTGTTAATTAATATATTTCAAAAGAATATATATATATATATATATATATATATATATATATATATCTTAAATATTTAATTTAATATCATTTATAAAGGCTCTTATTTATTTAGTATAAATTTTTTAGTTTTTGATAATTAACTTTTATTTTTAAATTTTAATATAACCATGTGATTACACTTGTGCAACCAAACAGTACATTTATAATTACACTGTAATTACATTGTGACAACCAAACAGGTCGTTGTAATTACTAGGCTGGTGGGTAGTAATTATACCAATTCCAATTACAGGTGGCTTTCCAAACAGACCTTAAGTCTTCAACTACAGCACCACTTGGAACCGTAAGACTAGTTCTTTTTTGTCTTAAGGACCAACGGTTTAGCACTATGGTCGTTGAGCTTTTTGTCTAAGATTTTGAGGATATTCCCTCATAGATTCGCTTTTTATGATCAATTATTGGAATTCTGATTACAACTTGTTGATTTAATATCAAGAAATGGCTCTAGGTGGTCCCTAATTACAGGGGGGACCCACATGGAGTGCTCCGGGTGCACGAGCACCCATTAACCTTGTACCGAACTATATATATGTATATAGAAATTAAGATGAATGGTATAAAATTCAATAGCGAGCACCCATACAACAAACGATTTGATTAGTGCAGTGGCTCACCGTGGGTGCTGAAGCTCGTTTGTTTGAAAGTAGCTGCGCGAGTTCGATTCCCACTCACTATTTCTTTTTATAATATTATATACCAACTCTTCTCTGCTTATTATTACTGTATTCACTTGGCTTTTATTTTATATTTTTTTACTCCGATTGTTCTTTTTTCTCTGTTTACTCGCTGTCCTTTTACTACTTTCCCTAAAAAAGAGTTTATACCAAAAAAAAAAAACTTGTTCCTTTTTCCTTTATCCAAGATACTTTTATATTCTTTTTTAGTTGTCATAGTTTCCTTTTTAAGAGTCAAACGATATAAATTTTGATCAAAATTTTAGAATATAATTTTTCATCATATTGATATGAGAAAATTACAATTTATAGTATTTTTTGTATAGTTTTTGAAAATTTAAATCTTAGGTTTAAAATATTAAATTAATCTAATCTAATTTAGCTTTAAAAATTAGTCAAATTAACTTTTAAAAAATAAAGTGTGACAACTAAAAAGGAACGAAGGGAGTAATATTTATTGTAGTTTTCTCTTTTTGATTGTCTGTGTTATCGAGTTCAAATATGATTGTCTTTTTTATGACAAGTGTTAAATTTGTGCACTAATGTTTTGTGATTGGTAGCTAAGTAGGGGCCGGAGCTAGGTAATGAACCCCATTCGGCAAAAAAATAAACTATATATATATTGAACACCCTTTGGCTTCTTCTGTGTATTTTTATATTTTTTGAACTCCATTATTATTAAGCAAGGGAGCACCCACAATCTTAAAATCCTAGATCCGCCACTGCCTAACTATACCATTTTCAAGAAGATCAGGTTTCATTTAAACTTTCTCCGTTTGTCATTGTGGTTTCTTTCTTTTGAGGGTGGCTAAATGAGTTTACTCGATGTTTTTGCACCACTGGTTCACTATTCAGTGTATACTGACTGAATAGTGACAAAATTTTCTTCTCTCTTTGGCTCTTCAAATGATCTCCTTTTCACTTTGACAAAATGATGACATCTTTAGAGTAAACTTTTTAAACATGTTTAGGAAAGAACATGTAATTATGATGACTAATTGGAGCCAGCGAGCTTTTAAACAAAGGGGACTTATAAAAATGCAGAGGTGACAGTGGAAAAGAGCAGAGAGTGTACTGAGTGTAGAAGAACTCTTTGCAATCGCACGCTTAATTATACACTTTTTGCATCATATGCTCTGGTGTTTTACAATTTACAGTCTCTCGTATAGGAGTAATATTTCTGTGAAACCATACAACTAGACTTTGAACAAATGTATAAGAATAAAGAGGACAATTTAACTTTGACATTTTTTCCAACAGAACAATCAGATGGAGCACATTCAAAACAGACTTAGACCATAAACAATAAAGTTTTAAAGTAATACACAGTTCCACAGCATTAATGCTTCTGAATTCCATTCCACCCCCTAGATATAGCAGTAAGCACCTGAGAGAGTATATATAAACAGGCAGAGGAGGCAGCATTTTTGAAAGCCCTCCAAAAGAATCCGTACAGGTAGTGATGATCAAAGTGGCTTCTGAATGTGAGATGCATCACATTTGAGCAAACAACAAGGGCAACAATTACAAGAACCAAAAATGTCCAAGCTTTTCTTGACATGAAATTTTTGAATAAGGAAACAAAGCAAATAAAAACAATTGAACCAAGTATACAGATTCCATCTTTGTCCCCCTGATATATTGATTGAATGAAAAGGGCCAGGTTTCCTAACACCACTGAACTCTGAGAAATGGTTGCCTGCATTTGAAAAGACACACAGATTTATCAATTACTGTATTTAAGATAGAACGGAACACGAAGGGAGATACAAGTTGTTCCTGCCACACTAAAATTCCTATTAGTTAGAGTAGAAGCAAGCAAGATGAGGTGGAATTAATTAATTTTCTAGGGACAGAATACTGTTTCACCCTGCCACCACTACTTGTTTATACAGTAGCTAGATATATGCATGCATCCTTCAATTTCCTGCAAATCATACGAGTAAAATTTCCATATCACCTTTGGTTTGGAACTGGTAACTCTGTTTATCTTGGAGTGTCGGAGTCTCTGGAGGAATCGATGGAGTTTTGATTTGAAAGATTTAGGTTTCTTGAGATTTGGAGAGGTGAGTGTTTGAGATTTAAGATGGATGAAGAATCTGCAGTACTTGAACTTGAGAGAGAATGGGAAATACTTGGAATTGGGTAAAAAGTTGGAGGCTGTCAATTTGAAATCCAATTTCTTGGCCTTGGCGTGGACATTCAGTTTCCATGAATGGAATTGCTGCTGTTGTTGCTTCCCTGCTTCCATTTCTCACTCTCGCCGCCCCACGAACTTGTTTTACTAGCCGTTACAACACTTTTAAATCCATTCCCTTTTTTCCTTTCGGATTATTTTACTGAATGGATGCCTAGATTAGGATTTGAAGGGTACGAGTGAACACTTGTATTTGAACTTTTTGTTATTCATTAAAAGACTTTGATAATAGACAAAATTGCTTTTTCACTTATTTTTTCAAATTATTAATTAAATATCTTTATAATATTAACTAGACTCTTAAAATATATAAGAAGGATGAATTAATATTATTATTTTTCCTTGTGTACACTCCTAAAATATATGAAAAATTAATATAAACTCTTAAAATATATGGGAAGAAGAATTAGAAAAGGACTCCTAAATATATGGAAAGAAAAATTAATATATAGGAAGGAAATTAGAAAAAAACTAATTTATGAAATCTTCTTTTGATCTATTTGAAAACGTAGGTAGAGTCTGCTGCTACAAAATTCATTCAATCTTTTTCCAGGTTAGTCTCATTTTTAATAGAATAGCTTCTAGCAATATTTGATTAAAAGAGTTTCTGGCTTTCTGCAATAGTCTCAATTTGGACTAGACCATTTATTTAGAGGAACATAGGATGAAAATAAAATATATGTTAAGAATATAAGTATATACTTTAAAAATTAAGGAATCCTAAAATATATGATAAGAGGAAAATATATGGTAAGAAGTATGAGGAAAATTAATAATTAATAATTAAAAAGTTCTAAGATAAATGATAAGAGAAAAATATATTATATAAATAAAAGAGTCCTAAATTTATGTTAAGAGGTTTAATGTTTACTCCATAAACCAAACGTTAGCGGCAGGAAGAAAAACTTACCCCCCAAATCCTATAAAATAGGGTTATAAACACTCCGGTTAGTAATCAAGGAAACAAATAATATCCTACTTAAAATAGAAAATAACATAAGTCATAATTAAGGTGGGTTGATTTTCTTTTTATTGTTTTGTTTTTTGATAGTGTAAAAGAAAAATATATGAATAAATCCGTGTATTTTTCTTTGTTTTTCTTTGTTTTTTTAATTGATAATATATAATATATACCTTCTCTTTTTGTTTTTTCCATTTGTGTTACAGTTTGAAGTGATTTTAAAAGTAGAAGTTGTTTAGACTCGAGAAATTAATAGCAAATATATATATATACTTAAAAAGAGAAAAGTCTAGCCTAGAATCTTGCCAAGTGGCAACCGAGGATGATGACACATGTACCATTTTAGGACTAAATAGTTAAGTTAGGTAGTAATTAACTAACTTTTAAAATTTTATTGTTTTTCTTTAAAAATTCAAATTTTTATAGTTATTTTAATTTATTTTACAGTTTTTAAAAATTCAAATTTTGACAATTTTTTTTAATCATAGTGATGGTGATCTGTTTAATTTAATTTTTAAATATATTTCAAATTTCAAATCATTAATTAAAGACAAAATCAAAAAAAGAATATATGTTGCCTCCCACATGCTTCGCTATATGTCCTTTTTAAGAAAAAATAAATGCTGATTTTTTACATAAAGTTTTTACACTTGAAATAACAAATTTAAATTTAAATTTTGAATCTATATATTTGTATCTATAATCTATCTATAAATTATTAAAAATAGAGGAAAAAACCTCCTCCTTAAATCAAGTGGCAATCTAAAAATAAGTCACTTGGTAGTTTTAGGATAAAAAATAGTTACATTAATTAAAAATTGATTATTAGTTATTGTTTTTGAATTTAAATTTTGAAAATGAGAGAAATTTGAAAAAAAAGAGAGGATAAATTAAGTTAAACTACCTAATGCACATCCCTTGCCCATTTCCCCACCACATGCAGGTGTCAACTTTTGGGTCACTGATTTATAAATCAAAATTAGTTGAGTTTTGGTAGTTATTTTATTTTGTCATTATAGTTATTTTAATTGTTGACAGCTTTTTTTAAAAAAAAATTTAAACACAGTTTTTTAAAAAATTCAAAAAGTTGGCACGAACAGTTTTGACAGTTTTTTAAGTAATAATTAATTATTATTTTTGTATTTAAAAATTCCAATTCTAAAACACTGTAAATTCGCACAACTAACACAACTAATGTAAAATAGTAAAAAAAAATTAACTGCCACTAAAATTGCCTTTCCACGTTTATTTAGAGTCATATTTTTTTCCAGATCTTCGACACTTGTGTTCTCACTCATAAAACACTCAATCAAATTTCCATAACATAACACTTGAAAGATCAATTTTCCTTTCCACAATTTCTTTTTTCATCGTTGGAAAGATTAAATCAGAGTTTGGTGGTCTTTTAGGTAAAAGCTAAAAGAGTATAACCAAAAAGATTAAGTCAATCTCTCTCTGTGGTCAATTGTTTTTCTCCCCCCTCTCACTTAATTAGGGTTTCTCAAATTTCGCAGAAGAAAGCAAGAAGATAAATTACAACAATTCTCAATTGGTGTCAAAGCCAAACACTAGGTATAGTGTACTGTACTTTTTTATTTCATGGGTTAGTTTGTTTTTTAGTGTTTGGTGGGCTTAAAAATTTGCTTCTTTAGGGACATCCATGTAAGTTTAAATGATAAAGTAACTTTTTTTTTGTAGTTCTGATTATTAGCAATTGATTTTATCTTCTTTGAGTTGAATCTTCTATGTTTTTTCTGTGAAATTGAGTTATTTTCTTCTTTTTATTTAAGCTTTAGTAAGAAGACAAAAGTCACAATAGATTGCGTGAAGTTCAACAAGTTTTCATGGTAAGTGTGACTGTTCGATAACTTTTCTTATCCCTATTAGCCGACTCTCTTTTATAACTTTTCTTTTTTTTCTCATCGATTTATGATAGAATTGATTCTTTGTGTTACAATGTTAAGATTTCATATCGATTGGTTTATTTTCATTTAAATTTAGAGATTATAGTTAGTAGTTTTTAACATTCCTGATCCTTCTTTGTAACCTTTTTTCTTGAAAATCTCAGAGTGGTTGAATCTCAGGCGTGAACGTGATGGATATTCCTTTCACATTTACTGCAAACTTGAACACTTGACTACAAAATTCACAATGGGTTGTGTGAAGTTTTTCATTTTTTCATGGTAAGTGCCGACTGTTCGACGACTTTTCTTATCCCTATTCACCGCCTCTCTTTTATAACTTTCACTCTTTATCCTCATCGATTCATAATATAATTGATTCTTTGTGTTACAAGTTAAGATTTTAGATCAATTGATTTATTTTCATTAAAATTTGGAGATTATAGTTGCTACTTTGTAACATTTGGATATTTCAGATGATTATAGTGTACAAAGACTTATAAATTGTCCTTTTATTTCTGAAAACTTGGACAGCATGATTTGCTAGCAAATGACAAGGCCCTCAGCAATGCCCTCTTGAAGAAACCTTTTTGTCAACCTTTCAGTAGATATACCCAATGTAATATCTAAATAATGATGATTGTGATCCTGAACCTGCATTCATTGTATTTAGAGCGATAAGAATGTTGAAAAATTAAATTTAATCCTTTACATCACTTCCTAAATTACCTAAAGAGTGAGCAAACTGAATTAATATTTGTATTCATGGCTTTGAAAATAAAGTAGCACTATCTTACTTACGCCTTCAATCATTAAAATCTCTTACTTAATAAACAAAGACAAAGAAGAACATAATGTCGTGTTGCAGGCAGTGTCCTTGGTTGTTTTCTATACCTGCAGTGTTCTTGGTTGTGTTCTGTACCTGTATATTGGACCATTCTGCAAATCATCCCTTTTATTTTGGCTGAGCCATATTTGATTAGTTATAGTGACACTTAAAAGTTTTTACAGGATGCTCAGTTCAAGATTGAAAAAAACAAGTAAGATTTTGTGGCATTTTGGTAAATCGTGGATGGAAAAGAAAGGCACCAGACTGGTCACTTTTCAGTTGTAACTAAATATATTGGGAGCTACCATACACCGGTTAAATAGATTCACAAGACAACTAGCATTCAAGGAGTGATTTGAAGTTGAGATACCATTAAAACATCTATATCGAAGTTTCTCGGACTCTTTAAAGATGTTATCACACCCGTGTCAAATCCTTCGAAAATACACTATTTTTAAAGTATTTGACACACATCCGATGACATATTTGAAGAGTCCGAGCAATATAGCCTATAATTCCTTTTTTACCCAAATACATCAAAAAATATGCAGGTATTATTCTCTAGATATATTTTGAAGGTGAACTGAATAAAAAGACAACTGAACAATTTTAATCGATCCATTAGCCGCCCAGGCAACTACATTAATGGATTGGTGCGAAAGACATATTCCCTAATGTGATACATCATGTTTTACTTGTTGTTATGGTATTTATTGCTACCTTTTCAGGGCAAAAGACAACAAGCACATGCTAATGGCATACACTTCAAAAGCTCATCGGCCTCAACTTCATCACTTAATCTTGCACCTATTGAAGACGAACAATATCTATCTCGGACATTGCTTTGCAATGGTCTATGGTGCGTTCTTTAAATTATATGATATTCTATAATATTTGCGAGCTGCCGCTCCTTCGTAGTTCTATATTCAATTCAACTTCTCCTCTATTTTTTGCTATATTTTGTATTTAGCTAATGACTTTATGTGTTTTTCCATAACAATTTGTGTACGCCTCAGTAGTTTCCCACTTGATATCTTTTTGAGTAGTTCTGTAGTTTGTAAACTTGCTCAACGATACAAATCGTTTACAATATCTAGGTTGGCTAATTAAATTTATGAAAAATTCTTAAAAAAGTTAATTATGGAATCACAATCTGTTGTGTACAAGAAAAAGAACTTTAGAAAAAATAAAGTTGCTTTTACATTCTTGAAGATGGTACCATATGACAAGTAACCCAGATTTTAACTTAGAGTGATAGTGAAATTGAATATTAAATTTTAATACTCGATTTACAGAGATTACAATGGTAAATGAGAAATATGTTTTTCACAGTTGTGCTATTTTATTGAACTACGCTGTTCATAAGTAATATATTGAACAAATGATTTAAGCATATTGATAGTTGAGTTTTTGAGCGTACTACCGATTTACTATATTTGATCTTGCCTTCTCTGTCTTTAGGTGATTGCTATATCTAATTGAAAAAGAACTGTTACTCTACAAACAAATTTCTTCTTAAGTAGAGTACATTATGTTTTGTTTAATTTGCATTTGTTAGGTAGTTTAAAGCTAACAAGTAGATAAAGAGTATAACATGATGTCCTCCTATTTGTTGCTTTACATTGAGTAGTATGAATTTATAATTTAATAGATTTCTTTTATCCAATAATTTATAGGACTTTGAACATAGATTTTAAGCTAGCTTAATTAGAAAGAGAAGATCAATGTAGCAGGACATTTGATTTCATGCCAAATTTCATGCCTGTTTCATAAACAAAAAAATGCTTACATACTAGAGTTTATATTTGAAGTTTTACCTGCTAATATGTATCACTGTTGTGTTTTGGAAGCTAAACTTAGGAATTAGTAAATTGAAATTTTTTAAAACTCATTTGACTAACTAATTGATAAAATCTGACATTAAGTGTCATTTTGTATGATCATTGCTTCATAGTTTGAGATGCCTCTTCTATAACAGGTGCTTGAAAATTTTCTAAAAATTACTTTACGTCTAAACACTTACATCAGGTTTATATTTGTTAGTAGTCTTTTTAGATGGTTTTGAGATTTGTATGTTAGTAGAAAATGTAGAGAACCTTTATTTATAAAAAGAAAATTATAGAGAACTTTCTGTGTTTGAGGACCTTTTATTTTTTGAAAATGGATAAAAGAATTAGTATTTGAATGAAAATGGTTCAAATAAAGAAGAATAGATATTGAGCATTCATATAGTTGTACAGCAATTTTGTGAAACCTTGAGCAAAAGGCATCAATGTACTCAAACATGAGACAAGGCAAGATCAAATAACTTTGAAGTTAACATTGACTTCAGTACTCATGATTTCTTGACTGAATTAATCAACAATGTAAGTTGTTCTTTTATGGTAAAACATCACACTAGGTTTTTCTTATACCTTTATTGTTAATCGTGAATGTACAACTTTTTTATCATGTCTTTGCTATTAATATGAAATTTTCTTCTATATTTAGTCCAGCTTCGAGAGTCAAAGGCAAGGAATAGGACATAAAATGATAATATATAGTTGTAAAACGAGAAGCAAAAGTAAGATTCTTACTGTAAGAAGTTAGTGGCAAGTCACAGTTTATGAAGCCAAAAAATAGTAATTCCATAGTGATATTACTATAATTAGTTTGAGGTGATTTGTAACTTCAAAATGGTTGTACTTTAAAAGATGGGTACAAATGAAGCTTTGAATCAAGTAAACTTTTTTATCTACTAAATACATGTGCATCAGCTAAACTCTTTTTAATCTGCTCCTTTTCTAAAAATTTACCTAAATTCTTTTTTTTCCCTCTGAATTCTATAGGTTCATGATAAGGGAAGTCAACACTTAATGGTATTCACTATTAAAATAGACAGATACACATATATGTGCCAAGTGGTGAAACTTTGATCATAACACCAATTTTGAAATTAGAATGCTAGGTTTACATACTTTTCATATCATTGAAATGGATATACCTTTTCAATTATTGATTGTTGCAACTTAGTTGACGCATATACCTGCAATATGTTTTCCCCAGGGATTTTGACGCACGAAGTTTGTTGATTTTTTGAAAATATTTTTGTAGGGTGCAAGCGTGTTCTAAAGAGTAATAGGTAAGTCCAACACAAGTTTTTTAATTTGATTTGGGACTTGAAATGAGTGTCCTCCTTGCATTTTAGTTTCTTGCTTCCAGTATAATTTGTCTTCCCTTTGTTTGTATATGACATAACACCTCAAACATTTGAAGTTCTTTACTATGATGAAATTGTAGGAATGGAAGCCTGGTGAAGCTTATCACAATTTCAAGTGCCTACTAGTATTTAGGATATCTTTCTTCTCAATGTATTGGTGGACCTTCTATTCTCAGTAATGATCGCAGGAATGGCGTGATACATAATTTGATGTAATTTAAATGGTGTGGTGGTTGAAATCAAGGATCTTGAATCATCAGTTGTTGTTTAATAAAAAAAATCTCCTTTCATCTCTACTTTGGATTTTAAAATGATCCGCGCATCGCGCGGGCACGTATACTAGTATATACTTAAAAAGAGAAAAGTCTAGCCTAGGATTATGCCAAGTGGTAGCATAGGATTAAGACATGTGGTAGTTTTAGGATAAAATTAGTTAAATTAGGTAATAATTAACTAACTTTTAAACTTTTTTTAAAAAAATAAATGTTGATAGTTATTTTTTTTATACAGTTTTAATAATTAAATTATACATAATAATTAAAATACCAAAAACGTAGGAACTTTAAAATCTTCTACAATAAAACTAAAAAATCATAAATTCAAATAATTTAAAGGAAACAAATATAACAAAAAATTAAATTTCAAATTCATTTAAATACAAATAAATAAATAAAAATACTTTTGTAATAAAAATTTCTACACTTTGTATTTATAACTAAAAATAACTGATTTTAGATGTGGCTTTTTAAAATTCATTTTCCGATTCATTTTCTTACTTTTTTTTTTCAATTTGAAATTGCAAGCATATGTTTTAGGGTGTCAATTGGCAATTTCAAGACAATGCTTCACCAATCTAGGAACTACATAATTATTTTTTAAATATTTATATTTTTTAGGATATGCACATTTTTTTATAATTCATATTTTTACTGTAGTTTATCCATTTTATACTCTTGCTTAAATTTTGCTCCTAAATCATAAGCACACAGTAATTATACTGTTAGTTTATAAAAAAATCTTGATCTTTTCAAATTATTACATTTTAATGAAAAATATGATAAATTTAAATTCATATACCTAGAAAATGCATAAAATATTTGACTATTTGATTTAAACTCTAATACACGTAGAAAATAAAAATAAATATTAGTTAGATAAGAAGAGGAATTAAGCACGTCTTTAAATCTCATTTCTACACTAAATCACAAATAATCATATACCCAGTTTTACAGCTTTTAAAAAAAATTAAAATTATGTAGTTACGGTATTTTTAAAGCTTTTTTTTTACTATTTAAATTCTATAACATAATTAAAATACACAAAAAATGAACTTTCAAAACTTCAACAAAATAACCAAAATATTTTTAAAAAATCAACATAAATTCGAAAAGTTTAATTTTGTTTAGTATTTTTAAAAATGTAAATTCTATATATACTTAAAAAGAGAAAAGTCTAGCCTAGGATTATGCCAAGTGGTAACGTAGGATTAAGACATGTGATAGTTTTAGGATAAAATTAGTTAAATTAGGTAATAATTAGCTAACATTTAAACCTTTTTTAAAAAATAAATGTTGATAGTTATTTTTTTTAATACATTTTTAATAATTAAATTCTACATAATAATTAAAATACCAAAAACGTAGGAACTTTAAAATCATCTACAAAAAAACTAAAAAAATCATAAATTCAAATAATTTAAAGGAAACAAATATAACAAAAAAATTAATTTCAAATTTTAAATTCATTTAAATACAAATAAATAAATAAAAATACTTTTGTAATAAAAATTTCTACACTTTGTATTTATAATTAAAAATAACTGATTTTAGATGTGGCTTTTTTAAATTCATTTTCCGATTCATTTTCTTACTTTTTTTTTTCAATTTGAAATTGCAAGCATATGTTTTAGGGTGTCACTTGGCTATTTCAAGACAATGCTTCAACAATCTAGGAACTACATAATTATTTTTTTAATATTTATATTTTTTAGGATATGCACATTTTTTTTTAATTCATATTTTTACCATAGTTTATTCATTTTATACTTTTGCTTAAAATTTTGCTACTAAATCATAAGCACACAGTAATTATATTGTTAGTTTATAAAAAAATCTTGATCTTTTCAAATTATTACATTTTAATGAAAAATATGATAAATTTAAATTCATATACCTAGAAAATGTGTAAAATATTTGACTATTTGATTTAAACTCCAATACACGTAAAAAAATAAAAATAAATATTAGTTAGATAAGAAGAGGAATTAAGCACGTCTTTAAATCTCGTTTCTACACTAAATCACAAATAATCATATACCCAATTTTTACAGCTTTTAAAAAAAATTAAAATTATGTAGTTATGGTATTTTTAAAGCTTTTTTTACTATTTAAATTCTATAACATAATTAAAATACACAAAAAATAAACTTTCAAAACTTCAACAAAATAACCAAAAAAGTTTAAAAAAATCAACATAAATTCGAAAAGTTTAATTTTTGTTAGTATTTTTAAAAATGTAAATTCTACATAAAATTTAAAAATCCCAAATTGAAACTCTTATAACTTCTACATTTTGTACACTTTTTATTTATAAAAATCTTTAAAAAATGGAAATTCATATATAATATAAGTTCCAAAAAAAAGTAGAAACTTTTAAAAACTTCTACAATTTTTACACTTTCTATTTATAAAATAAACCTTAAATTTAAATTTCTAAACTTCCATCACGTCTGGAAGTTTCTTTTAACTAATTAATATATAATCAAAACAATTAATTTAAAAACTGATTGTCATAAAGGTGAAAAAATAAAATTAAAAACTGCTCACTAATTAAAGAAACTGCCGATTTTTGAGAGTTTATTGCTTATAGAAATATATGAACAAAATTAGAACAAAGTGTTTTCAATTTTAAAAGAAAAAAAAACAAAGGGAACGTGGGTGCAAAAAAAATCACCCATTTTTTCACTTTTATTGTGTGAATCTGCCATTTGGCAGTTTTAACTTCTTTTGTTTTAAATCTCTTCCAAGTTTGCAAGTTTTTTAAATAAATAATCAAATTTTTTTTTTTAAAAAACTGCAACAAAAGTGCGGATACTACTAAGCTGCCCCATTTTCCTCCACTAACTCCACCTCCCTTTATTTGCACTACGGCACAATCAAAACATTAAATTTTTAAATACATAAGCACATTGACAGTTTCGCTCAAGTGGATAGAGATAAATTTCTCATTGAAACAGCACACACTTTTGGATATTGCTCTCATCTCTTTGCTAATTTTATGTTTCATTTTAAATTTTTTGAGTGTTGATTTCATGTGTTAACAATTTTTTTTACGGATTCTGGCAACCTATTTTGTATATAATGTGATGATTTTTTTTTTCTTGCACTATCTCAATATATATCAGGTAGGCATTGTAATTTTAATATATTAATTTCATTAGTTAGTTCGTAAGTTTAACTAATATGTATATGATCTTTATCACTAATGCATTTTGATATTTTAGATATTTTTCAGTCATTACATTATAAAAGTGATGACATTAATAAGAAATCAATTGCCGGAGTTGATTGAATGATAGAAAATATGGTTATTGGAAGGTTGATCAGAATTAAAATTATTTTTTCTGTTATACTGACTTCTTGCAATAGTTATTTCTTCTCCCTCTTTTCCTTCTTATTAATTGATGATGGGGGGCTATTATTTTTATACATTGTTTAAAAGAAGATATTTTCATTTATTTCAAATATTTTTTGTGTTCATCGTATTTCATTGTATGACAAATTTATGTCATAAAAAAGGACAAAGGCATGAGTTTCTTTTGTGAGAGTTAAATGAAATTTTTATTTAATTTCGTTTTGAATGAATGGTTAAATGTGGCTATATTATGTGATGTAATGTTTTATACTTTAATATGTATTATTTTTTTCACCATTTTGTTAAAAAGATTACTTTTCCGTTTTAAATTTTTTGTCAATATCTTCGGATAAATCATATTGTAAGTTTTCTTCTTTGTATATATATTTTTTTCAATGCATGTCATGTTACTTAATTATATCTCCTATTATACTAGCAGGAAAAAAAAGGAGACTTTTGTAATATTTATTTGTTTTAATGCAGGTCATAATTTGTCAAATTATGATGCAGATCTTTTGGATCCTTAGAAGTATTCGATACTATTTTGAACTAGGACTACATACATTAACATAAAAAGTCCATTCATTTCAGAACAGGCGACGTTTTCTTATATATATATATATATATAGGTAATTTGTGTATATGTTGACCAAGATCTTTTATCTACTTAGCGTAAGACATTTTCTTAAAATAATATATAATATAATTTAATGTGCTCAAACATATCAACTTATAATTTACTATTTTCTCCAAAACATTAATTTAAACTATCTGTTCCATTACTGAAAGGACTCCTCCCTTTATTTGGATTGAGTTCCGACAAATCAGCCATTTGCACCAATAGTGATAACACCACAGTGAAATTTCACATAAATATTGGCCTACATAGATGGTCTGAACGAGGCTACAAGGTTATTTTGCATAAATCGTAAAAAAAATAAAATTTTAACACCTTATTTCTCATTTTGAGTTTCCCACATAAGTTATTCAACTAATCGTGTGATCTTGGATGTGACAAATTTAGTCATGTGTATAATGTTAGGATAGATCTCCAAAAAATTTGGAGTTTGATATCTATATATATATAAAAACTAAATAAAATTAACCTATACGTCCCTTACCTCTATTACCTGACTAACTTACAGACACATTTCAAATCATAAAATTAGTTTTACATTTTGAATCTCTGACAAATTAATTCAATAAATAAAATAGTGTTCAAAGTTATTTTCAATATAGTCTAATGTGCTCCGAATAATTGAAATAGAATATTATTCTAGAAGCATGAAATGTTATAAATAATTTTATCAATGTATATTATATTTATTTTATTTTGTATAATAAAAATAAAAAGAGAAAATACAAAGTAGAGAATGAAAATTCTATTCTACACATTATTAACTATCCCACGTTCACCTCATTTGCTGAAGTTTGATTCAGTAATTGTACAGATTATGACAATTCAGTAAGATAAATTCTAATGACTAAATTATTTGAAAGTCACTTTCGAAAAAAAAATCGCTATTTCTTAATAGTTTTTTAATTGAAAGTGGTTAACATAATTTATGATATTATCAAGACAAAGTTAAGTATCACTTAATAAACATTTTAAATTTTGAATTGAAAGTGGTTAGCGAAATTTATTTATCCCTTTGAATTGAGATATAAAGAATTGTAAAAATTATGGTCGAGCCAATCTAATTTTGCATATGTTTTGGGTGAAAATTTGTTTACATGATAGGACACTTATTTTTTTTGAAAAAGACTGATTTTAGATGTGGCTTATTCAAACACATTTTGGACCTTTTTTACTATATTCTTTAAAAAAAAAAATTTAAAAGTTATCTTCAAAAATATCATTGTTGGTCAAATTTCGAAGCTAAATATTGCTATTGATGAATTTCGAAAGTATAATTTTATTTTAAAAAGATATGTGTTTAATATTGTTCTTCTTCTTTCTAAAGGTGCTCTATTTCACTGATTTTGTATTTGACTTAATTGTCACAAAATATTCAGGATGAGGATTTATGGAGATGGAGTCTTATTGATTCTATTAACATGACTTAATTTCATGTTTTATTTTAAAATAAAAAAATAGCTTTTTGATATGTCCTATCGCAAAGAAATGTCACGATAGGTCAAATTGCATCGAATTTATATCAAATTCAATTTGTTTACTTGATTATAGGTGTTTTCATATGAATAGTATGTATGTTTGTAAATATCTAAACATAAGTTTAATTAAATTAAAAATTACATAGCTCAATGGAGTTATTCGACCAGCTTTACTGGTACTTTTTGCAACTTAGTACACAATTTTTTGTGTAGTAAATATGCTATTGAAGAGTTAACTGAATTCTTTTTATTTCACTTATAATAAGTATTATTTTGTTAGGAGTTTTTTTTATGTTATTAATAAGAATAATGAGTATGATAGCGTAGGGGTAAGTATCATCAACCTATTGAATATTTACTTTAGAAAATTCTTGATCTATTACAAATTATCAAGTATTCGAGAAAAAAAATTAAAAATAAATCTATCGCATGAAAAAAGAAAAACTATACAATGAAAAATAATTTCTTTAGATCTTTACCTTTAAACATAAATTGCTTTTATATGTGAATTTGGTAATCTTAGCTTGAAAACTGAACATAGAAAATCAAATGCAAATGTGATACTCTACGGTTGCAAGTATTAAAGTTTGTTTTCACAGCTTGAATTCGTGATCGGTAAATTAGATAGAGATAATTTTATCGTTACTCCAAGACACTCTTTGCAAAATTTAATATGATCAAGCAAATAAAATAACTTTTTTCTCTAAAAATTTTCGCGCATCGAGCGGGTACGTATACTAGTGATAATCAAAAGGAGGGTTTCTTTTGTTTTTCGTTAGTTTCTTTTATAATATATATGTTCCTAAATCCTATTGTTTAATATATATAAATTATTATTAACACGAGACACACGTGCAACGCACGTACACTTATATATATATTAATTAATTAAAAATGTGAAGGACCTTATAATGTGATTTGAACTTTTTGCCTCTTATTAAAAAACTTTGCAATAGATAAAATCGTCTTTTCACCATTTTTTAAAAATTATTATTTAATTAATTTTAGTAAAAATAAATTTTGATATGATAAAAAGGAAGGAAAAAAAGAAGAAGAAAGAGCAAGTTGCTTTATAACTCTAATTAGAGTATGTTAGGAGTGACAATTTTAGCCTATATTAATGAAATGAGTCCATTTAATTCATATTTAATGACTTGGATTACTCATATTTTAATTGGGTAAATATGAGCTTCAAGCTATTTTAAGAGCTCCTACATATATGGTCAAAATAGGTAAAATATGGGTATCCATATAGACCTAGACCCATAATAAATCACTTATTTCTACCCAAATTCTTAATTGTACTAAAAAATAAAATTTTAATATTAATTTTTAATTTTAAAAAATATTAATTTATTTTTAAAAAAATTGGAGAGTGGGTGGGGCTGAGATGGAGGGTGTGGGGTGACAGGAAAAAAATATTTTTTTAAAAAAACATGAAAAAATTTATTTGTTTTTGAAAAAACATACAAAAATTTGAGAGTGGATGGGTGGAGAGGGGGGGGGGGGGGGGGGGGGGG